>OZ025240.1:19374020-19396520 GCA_964019155.1 Osedax fenrisi | reverse complement strand
AATAAGAAATAGCAATATATATATATATATATATATATATATATATTTATATATATTGCTATAAATATAATTAAATATAATATATTTTGCAATTTGGTATATTTATTATATATATATATTGCTATATATAATTAAATATATTATATTTGTGCAATTTGGTATATTTATTATTCACGTTTAATTTAATATCATTTAATTATTTAATTATATGGGGAAGTACTTACCATAGCAATATAAAATGTATTCAAATTTTACAAAATAAATGTATGAGAGCAATATATAAACTTGATAACAAAACCAATATTGATTACATTTTTTTAAGACATAACATTCTTAAATTTAAAGATATAATAAATATATCCATTTATAAATATATGTTTAGAATATATAACAATCATTATTTGCATAGTTCCATTTGTAAGTTATTTACCTATAATTGCTCTTTATATACTTTTAGGTTAAATAGAACATTCTTAATACCAAAAATAAGATTTGATCATGATAAATTTAGTATTCGTTACAAAGGCGCATATTTATGGAATTCTTTAAATACAACCACATCATCTTTGACGAATTTTAATACTTTTACAATACATATTAAAAACATGCTTTTAAATAGTTATATGTAATCACTTACACCTTATCTGTATTGTTTGTTATTTTATTTACATGATCATCTTTTCTTCTTTTTAGCTCTTTTAAATTGTTCGTATTGTACATATTTTTATCTCTAGCCTTTGGTCTTTAGTTTTCTTGATTTTTATAGTTTAACTTATTTATTATTTTAGTATCTTTTTACATTTTTTAATATTTTATTATATATTTTTATTATATTTTATTATTATTTTATTGTTATATACATGATAATTTCTTGGTATTGAGAGAAATATTTAATTTTATTGTATTGCTTTTTTATGAGACAGAACACGAATGAACAATATAGAATTGTAAAATATTTATTTATATTTATTCATTTTATATTTATTCATTTTGTATTAATTCTCTCATTACCAAGAGCAGGTTGGTATCTCGATAAGTTCAATAGAACTTCTATACCATACCTGGGTTTTTGATCTCGGTCATCAACTGAATCTGATATTATTATTATTATTATATTATATATATTATATATATAGTATATATAAATATACATATATATATATATATATATATATATATATATATATATGATGATGACGATGATGATGATGATGATGATTTATTAAACACAATAATATAATAGCTATATATATTATTAGTTATTTATGATTAGTTATTTTATGATTAGTTATTTTATTTAATATTTATTATATATATATATATATATATTTATTTTATTATATGTTATATATATAAATGTCTTATTATTTGTTTATATTATATATTTATATGTATGCCAATGAAACATATATTATTATATTTAATGTTATATATATATATATATATATATCAGAATATTTGTTTATATTTAATATGTATACATATATATATATATATATAGATATATAATATACGGAATGAGAAGACAAAACGGGCATATAAATACGGAATACGCTGACACGAAGATTAGGCCGACAATTTTGTTTCAACCACCTACTTTAATTTATGAATTACTATATGTTAGAGAAATAATTGGTATCTAATTAAATAATATTTTAATAATCGTTATATTATAATGAATATATTTAATTATCATTTGGTTTTATAGAGAATAGACTATAAATAATTACATTTTTAGATTTCTGCGTGTATATACTTGGTTACACAAAAAAACGGAATCTGTTGACACACTGTTTTTACCGAAATACAGCAACTTAATGCGTATATGTCAAATGGCAATTTATGAATATATATATTAAATGTACTTTAGAATAAATATATTGAATAAAAATATAAAAGATGTTATTAATTAAAAATATACATTTTGAATTAAATATTATTATTATTTTGTAAAAATATACATCAATTTCTATTTATAATCAAAGATTTGTATGACTCATAAAAACTTAGGAAATAGTAGTAATTATTTAAATTTCAATATTATTATTTCAGATTATTTCAAAATTTGAATAATAATAAATAATTTGTATATTATTAAATATAGTAGGTATTATATTTTAATAAATTATCTATGTATATATATAGTAAATAAATATATAAATGTATGTTATATATTATTGAATATAGAATCGTAAGTAAGATACTATAGTACCATTTTCGAAATATTTGTTTTTCAATAAGTTATTTATTTTTCATTATATTACATTATTAATTCATTTTAACCTTCCTATATAATATCTAATATTAGTAATATTACTATAATTTTTAATATTTCCAAACTAGTATAAAATGTAAATACTATACATTTATAGTCTACGAATAACCCAACTATAATGTATTTGTACGATATAAATAAAACCATAGGAATACGATTTTTTATATTGATGCTATTATAATAAATTTGATATCATTAGACATATTATTAAATTCTATAATAGAAGTATTTTAGTTTATTTTTATTTAAAAAAAGTTATGCACAAAAAAAATAGTAAAAATAATACATGGTGTAGATAGGAATTATGCATGTTTTAATTAATTTATAATACTTATGCAATCATGATTCATTCAATAATTTATATTTTTTAATAGTATATATTCGATATTATTAACACATAGATTAATAATCATATTTGTATCCGCTTTTTGTATTGTATTCAATAAATATATATTATTATTATATAATTATTATAATATATACACACTTATATAATTATGTAAGCCTATTTATTTAGTATTAACAAAGATTTTGCGAAGCAAAGATATAACACTCCCTATACATGCAACATAATTTAGTAATATCCCCTGCTGCTGCTAGCAGTAGTATCGAAATCACTGAAATAGATTTAGGTTAGGCTCTATTTGCATACAACAATTTTTTCATTGCTCTATTAAATTACATGCAATATAAATTAGCTTTTATTTACTAAATATATACTTATAGCATTTAAAACATACATATCATATTTGTTTGTTATATATTAGTAATGAACACTTAGTTTTCATCATATAAATATTAATTTAAAGCATATTATTTAACATTTTAAAAGTGTTTAGTTAAATACGAATTTACATTATAGATAACACATAGTTCCTAAAAGTAACCCGCTATAGGTGGCACTGGGGTATTTTGTATACAAATTCGAAAAACACGATTTCGCGTAAGTGTTATATCTTTCCTTCGGAAAATCTTTGGTATTAATTCAATATAAATATAATGGGATATGTATATAGATATACAAAATGTTTAATCTGGTATATATATATATACCTCAATCCAAAGTGGCGAGTATTAGAATCATTTAGAATTATATTTTAAAGTGATGCCACACATGAAAATATACGCACGAAACAACCTCACTTGCGAATATCAAATGTTTCTATAAAAACATAATTATTTTCAAAATGCATGCGAATATTCGTAGGTATTTACGTTTTACTTCTATTTATATACCTCACTTTAACTCTCCCTAATAAATTCAATATAATGTTAACATTTTAATTAATACATGTAAAAATGTATATAATTATACGAGGGATTTCCATATAGTTTAGGTGTGGAATAGACTTTATAGATATAATAGCCATACCCGAGCTAGCTTTGCTATGTTTTTTATTGTTTATCTATCTATTTTTTATTAATTATAGCGATTCCTGATTCTGCATTTCTGCCGTACACGACCCGTAACATTATGTATTATATATTAACTCATTGATAACAAAATTATTGTCTAATTAATTGATAACGAATTATATTGTTGATTTTATTTTATATTGTATAAAATACTTTTACTATAATTTTAAATAAGCATTTTTTATATTTTCGATAATGATAAGTTATTAGTATTTAAATCGTAATTGAACCAAAATCATATTTTGATACCCGAAACCTTCCATGTAGTCAATTACCCGAAACTACCCGACATCATTTACAACACTAATATGTATATTATATTTAAATATTTATAAAAATATATATATATATTAGTCATTAATATTTTCTTGTATAAAAGAATAATAAATTAATTATGGATTCTTACATGTCAATTTTATTTCAAATTAAAATACTAAATATATCAATTGTATCAATTATGTTATATTCATTTAAACAATAATCAATTAATTATTCTTGAAAACTTATATAAATCTTTATATTTGATCAACATTAATAATTTAATTTATATCAAAAACAGATTTTATGTATTTGTATCAAATAATCATAAATATATTTAATTGTATTTCATTTATTTATATTTGTTAGTGTAATTATATTAGAATAATACATTACATAAATATTATTATTTGATTCAAACATTAACATAATTATCAAAATCAAATTTAGTATATTTGTATATGAATCATTAATCAGAAATGTATTTATATTAAAGTATATTTGTATATACAAGTTGTTAAGTTATTAGAAAAAGAATCAATGCGTTAAATACATTATTTATTAACTTTGTACATTTATCACGGCTCTTATAGATAGGCGTCTAGCATTGCTTAATCATGTGAGACGGTGATGTATGGGCATATCCCTAGCACTCGGCGTGTGTTAGTATAATGCGAGATAATAATAATAATACACAAAGTAATAGTGATAATAACATAACATCACCTCTTCTAAGAAGAAGATATATTACAGGACAAATCGGTAGGGAGTGTGCCTGTTCCTGGAGCTTCGGCGTATAGTTTCCTAAGCTGCTTTTGTTCTATAATAGCTGTGTGTGAGAGGATGGTATTATTATCAGATGGTGGTGTTGGGTAATTAGATAAATGTAGTGTTTGAGTGGGGGTATTCTCTATGGTGGTGTAATTTTCTTGGGGTTAGTTGTAGGTGTTGATCGTATTTTATGTCTTGTACGTCATAGGATGTTTCCCGTATGGGTACACATGACATATGATTCTGGTTCGTTTCTTGACAATGGTAGCTGGGGATCATGTGAATTTTAAGGAGTCTCGAATTTGACAGATTTGAACGTTATGTACGATGTATGCAGTTTTCTTGCAAGTAATGTCATCTAGTTAATTTATGTCTGTTTGATGTGTTTGTAGTTTTGTGCGTTCTGATGTTTGGATTGATGTAAGAGTAGGTGTAGAGGGCTGGGGTCATCATATTTTGAGGGTTATTTCTCTAAGATAGTAGTGCTTTAGTTATCTTATTGATGTCTGTATTTTTTATAATGTTCTTTATGGTCTGAACGTGTCTTTCTATGAATTCATTTGATGCTAGGTAGTGAGGACTGGATGAAATGTGGGTGATGTCCTATTAGTGGAGGACATATATGGTATGCTTCTGATGTTTGGTGGTAGTTTCCAATTGCTTATTGGATGTGTCTGGAATCTTTCGCATTGGTTGGAATACCATATTACATATAATATCATGATGTCGCCTTACTTCTTTGGTGCATATGTTATGCTGGATACCTATGCTGTAGGCTTATTTACCGATATGATGATTCCTTTGGACATCATACGCTATAGTTCTATATATACTTTAAAGTTGATTTCGACACATTTATTCGCATGTAACAAGGGTCGTACTTATTTTTCGAGGCTTATTTGAAGTGTTACGGGGAATATTCTGGTATCATTTTTGGCGGGTGGTTTTGATATAGGTGGGATTATGTCTGTGCATAATATTTTTATGAGGCTTAGCCTTCTGCAGATGTGTCTATTAGTCATATTATAGGGGGTTGTGGGGATTCGACTATAGTGAAGTTTATATCGTATAATATGCCATTATAATTATAACATATTATTGTTATGCCGTAGGTCGCAATAGGTTTATTTTCATATGCTAAGAGTATGTATGGATAGGGGTTAGTTAAGTAGGCTTTCTAATGTTATTGTATACCTTAAAGGATAGTACATTACTTTAAGACCCTTTGTCAACTTTAAATAATATATATGTTCTATTTTTAAAGGGTATGAATAGTTTAACATAATTTAATAAAAACCTTGTATCTTATGTCCTGGTCTGCTACATGTAAGTTTGATGTAATTTAGTGGACTCCTGTTTCTTATAGTTCTTATAGTAATGTCTGCTCCTACAGAAGGATTTGAAGTTATTCATCTTGTTACAAGCATTGCATCTGAGTCCGAGAGCTGCTTCCTGTAATTTATTTCAACATAGTTTTTTTTGTAGTTTTAAACTATATAATTGAAACAAAATATTAATTAGTAAATAATTTAAAGTGTTATATATTACTAACGTTAATCAGTACATGATACCGTGTTGAAACTCATCAAATAAACTGGATTGCAGGTATCCAATTCTATATAATTTAAATATATTAATAAATATATATATACTTAATAGTTACTGATATTTTGAGTAACATATATGTATATATGAGTAATTTATATATATAAAAAATAGTTAGTAGATAATTAAGTATGATAATAAATATTATATACGATTAAATAGTGATATAAAATGAACCAAATAAAACATGCATATTGGAGTATATAAATTACCGGCAAAGATCTAAAAATTATTTAGCTGTAGTAAGTTTGGTGGTGGTAGGTGCGATATGTATTTTTGAGACGGCCATTTTGTTGAATTCATATATGTAGAGATAAGGAAGCATTTTCTCTTTTTTTTAAATGTTTCTAAAATACTATTTATTGATTTAAACTATTTTTTTTATTATATAAAAAAGAAAGAAAATCATATCTATTACATAAAAGTAACAAATATATATTTTACAAATAATAATTCTATTTTTGAATATGGGTTTTGTTATATTATTCATATATATGTTAATTATATATAGAAAAATAATTAGGTAGATAGCTTTGTACTTTTATCTAAACATTCATTTATATATGTAAACATAGCATATATTATTTCTAGTAAAATGCATTTGAAAAGTCAACAATAAATAAATTGTAAAGTAATTACATTATGCATTCAGCTAATATAAAATCAATATTATAAAATAATAGTTAATAGTTTATAAGTTAAAGTTAATAATTAATAAGTTTTTTTATCTATATATAAATGTAATTTTTATAGAATTTATATATTAGATATAAAATATTATATAACAATATATTTTAAATATCATGCTATAAAATATGCTTTTTATGTTATTTAAAAACTTATTTAATTGGTAATTTGTTCATAGTTACTAAATAACATATATGTTATATATGCTATATCATCAATTAATAGTACATATTAGTGATCTAAATTTTCAAATCTTTCAATTCAAGTTTCAAATCGAGTCACATCATTTTCAAACATTTATATAAATTATTATTTCAAATCTTAAATCTAATTTTCGAGTCAATTCGAGTCACACCTATTTAATTTTCAAAAATTTGTATGGATTAAATTCACTATTTATCATAGTATTGTAGCCACATTATTATACGTAATATGTAATTTATATACTTATAAATTATATAAGTCATTATTTATATGTATATATATATACAATAAATGCTCCTTTTTTTTCGAGTTTATTCCAAATTATAGTACTAATCGAACTTATTAAATATATTCCTATTATATATAATAGGAATATATTTAATAAGTTCGATTAGTACTATAATTTGGAATAAACTCGAAAAAAAAGGAGCATTTATACGATCAGAGTGATAGATTATTAATATAGATGTAGGGAACTAAATTAGTGAACAAACGTATATTAATAGATAATAGATAAGGACAGGTAGCTAATTGCATATCCTAAATTATTATTATATAATACTCATGAATCGATTTTATATGATACATTGGATGGCATTTAGTGTATGATACACTCTCAATATATAACTCTATGTAGAGAAATATGTACACTTATTAACTATTTTAGTGTTTGTATATTATATATGTGTGTATATATGCATGTATGTAGGTAGGTGTTTATTTAGTTAGATAGGTATGCAGGTAGGTATATGTGTAGATGGATAGATAGTCAGGCAAATATGTAGGCAAGTATACAGGTGGGGAGGTAGGCAGTCAGGTATGTAGAACCTACATATATATATACATTGGGAAAGTAGATAGGTATGTATGTAGGTAGATAGGTGGGTAGTATAGTTAGGTAGGTTGTAGGGCAGGGAGGTATGTATGTAGGTAGATATATGGATGGGTGGGTAGATAGGAGGTAGGTAGGTGGGTGATAGGGTAGTTATATAGGCAAGTAGGTTGGTAGGTAGTCATGAAGGTAGAGAGATATGGGTGGGTAGTTAGGTGGGTGGGTGGAAAGGTAGATAGATAGTTAGGTGGGTGGTAGGGTAGTGTATGCATATAGGTAAGTAGGTACTCAGGAAGATATTTAGGTATATGAGTGGGTGGGTAGGTAAGTAGGTTGGTGGTAGGGTATGCATATAGGCAAGTAGGTGGATGGGTAGGTAGTCAGGTAGATATATGTATGGGTGGGTAGTTAGGTGGGTGGATGGATAGGTAGATATGTGAGTAGGTAGATAGATAGGTAGGCGGGTTGTTGGGTAGGGTATGTATATGGGCATGTAGGTGGCTGGGTAGGTAGTCATGCATATACTTAGGTTGGTAAGTAGGTAGGTATATAGGTGGGTAAGTAGGTATTCATGTAGATATGTAACTATAGTAGGTATGTAGGAAATCTGCAATGGAATTTGTTTATGTTTACTGTGCTCTCACATTATACTTTGTTTGTAGAAGTAAAGGGGATCAACTGTATATTAGATGATGGGAAGTTTTTACTATCAATAAATTCAATAATTTATGTGACAAACATTGTTTTATGATTTGAAAGTCTTCGAATACAGGAATTGGTAAAGATTTGATGTCTTCAAACATTTTTTTGGTGATTTGAATGTCTTCGAATACATGACATGGTAGAGATTTGATGTCTCCAAACATTTTTTTAATGATTTGAAAGTCTTCGAAGACAAGCAAAGATTTGAATTTTTAGATCACTAGTACATATTACAATTTGTTCTGATATTAACTAATTTATCCATTGAGATCCTCTTAATTAATAAATATATATATATATTTATATACACAAAATTAATTTACCTTACTATGGCAAGCTTTTTCGGCACTTTATGAATCGCATTCTCAGATCATTTATATCTCTCATCACATTTAGTAGAGCACCAGACATGCATACTATATCGTCCATCGACTGCTGTATATAGTTCTTTATAGGCACCCACGATACGTCATTTATGAGATGACATTCAGAGAGGAACATATCTCGCCAGGTTCACTTTATTGCCCCAACAGTGTCCTGAATATAGAAATTAGAAAAATATAGATAAGTATAAATATAGATAACTATATTTATTAATATATATATAAGTTAAATTTGTTTTATAAATAAAATTACTTATTGGCGGAATAAGTCTTAATAGATTACTAAATAAGTCGTCAGAGATTACTTTAATAAATTAATATGAGTAATTAAGAATTAAGTAATATCACTACTCATTAGTAACCTCGTACCACTTGTAAAGTTAAGTGTTTTCATAATTCTACAATTATTATTCTAATATTTATATTTAATCATTAATTATTGATGGAAAATATAATATATACAAATATGTATATAAATAATAAATCTAGATTAGAAATTAAAATAATTTAAGATAACTATAATGTTAAATTCATAAATAATACTTTTAGAATAAACTAAATTTAATAAGACGTACTAGATTACATAGTCCGAAATGACCTCGTACAAGATTAATTTTAGATAAGTTTTTTTATAGATAAGTTAAATTGGTCTATAAATAAAATTACTTATTGACGAAATAAGTCAATAGATTACTCAAAAAGTCGTCAGAGATTACTTTAATAAATTTATATGAGTAATTAATAATTAAATTATTATGGCACGAGGTAATTAGAATGTACGTAATTTAAAAGTACGACTTATTACTAAGTTATTAAATAAGTTATTAGTACTCTCTTACGACTTGTAAAATTAAGTGTTTTCATAATTATAGAATTATTCTAATATTTATATTTAATTATTAATTACTGATGGAAAATATAATATATATATATATATATATATGTATGTATATAAATGATGACTATAGAGTCGAAATTAAAATAATCTAAGATAACTATAATATTAAATTCATAAATAATACTTTTAGAATAAATTTAATAAGACGTACTAGATTATATAGTCCGAAATGATCTCGTACAAGATTACTTTCTACCGTAATTAATACTAAACATGTTATTAAAATATAAGTTATAAATCATACTATAATTATGATGTATAAATATTAATTATTAAACACTATATGATTATACAGATAATAATATACTAAACATAATAATATAATTTTAACACTAAATGAATACGATTTTATTAATTTTATAGTTAATAAATTATCATATTTAAAATTATACTATAATAAATTATTATAAAATAATTATCAACAATTATGTATACATTACTAAACAAGTAATATTATAGTAAATATATTATGTGTATTAATAATACTATTATATTATGAATTTTTATTATATATAATGATTATCATTATGATAAGTAAATAAATATTAAGAATGTAAATTGAGCATTACTGTAATGATTACATCATTTATTTAATTAATATAAATTAATTTAATAAATGATTTATCTAGTTGACAATATTATAAATTTAACAATAATTTATGTTATACAATTATCAATAATCATTTTTATAATTATATTTCATATAATATTATACACAACATTTAAAATATGTCTAGTGAGCATGTTTTAGATTTAGAGTTTAAAATCGCGTTATTGTATTTGTATGGTGTTTATTAGTTATGTGTATTTGCACATAATATAATATATTATTAATATATTGATTAATTCAAATCTAATTTAATACTGTTACTCGAGTAATCAAAATAAAAAGTTTCCATATTTTATTCACAATACTATTATTATAACTTTAATATTCACAATTATTTATTATAAATTAAATTATTGTATTAATAATTATTACGAAAAATAAATTTAATAATATAAAGCAGATTTAAAAACACATGTTATATTCAATTATTGAATATTTCAAATTGTATTTTTTAAATAATTTAAAATATATAGATAATATTAAAAATGTTGTATATAATTAACTGTTAATTCAATTTACAATTTAATTTATAAATATATTATTTAAAAATATTATATTAATAAAAAACTAACATATAATTGTCTGTATAACTTGTTTAGATGAATATATTCAAATGAATTAAAATTATAGTTTATTTACATCAATGATTAAAATAACGCATGCGCATTGAATATTCTCATTATAATATGAAACTAGAGTATATGATTCATCATAAATAATGGATACCTAGTAGCGGATTATATGCAATCTTAATTGTAACCCTATTCGTGTTTATTATGCATGAATAAAATTGAATACCATTCCGGTATACTTTGCGTGGGTTTTTTTAGGTTGACAATTATTTTGTATATTTGTCATTAATGATTATTTTATAAAACCAAATATGGAACATTATATTATATATATTAATTAAGTATAATATAAAATTTCAAATTGATACCTATTGTTAAAAAAAGGTATGCCCATTAGGTATATTTTTGATTGTCAGCCGTTCCCGTAAAGAATGACTATATATATATATATATATATATATATATATATATATATATATATATATGTATATGTATATCAATTAAACATATATTATTAGATTTACTATATTGTTATATATAGTGGAAATATGGTAATAAATAGTATTAATAATAAAGTTTATATTTTAATCAGGTACTCCATAGGAGGGGAAAACGTAATAAGTTACCACTCTAAAATCAATCTATAAATCAAAATGTATTGATTATTGATTTATCGAAATTACATATATCTTACTATTTTTTTTATTCTCTATAATTTTTATATATTTAAACAATTTCAGGAGGATCAATAGGTGGATAGTGGGATATACAATGTTAAAAATTAGTATACAGCGAGCGCCTTTTTTAGGGTGTAAGTATTTTCCCCATAGCCGTACCCTATTTAGGGTACAATTTGAATACATACGATCAGTACCCTAAAAATTAACAAACTGTACAATAACGAATTGTAGCTAGTTGTACCTTAATTATATGATACCCTAATTCAATTGTATGATATTTACCATAGGGGATAGAACTCGAATACTGACACCCTAGTAATAAATCACCATAACTTTATTATTTCTCAATGAAATATTACCAAATTTTATTTATAAGTATTAAGTAGGTATATACATATAATAGCTATTTTAAAATGTAATTTAATTTGCTTAACTCTGAGATAACAGGGGTGTCGATATTACAGGCACTGCCTCGAATACCGACTCCTTGGCATAAAATATCGACACCCTATATATCGATATTTATTAACCATATATTATTTAATATACACTATCCAATCATAATTGAATGCGCGTTACTTTTAGTTAACACACTCAATTCATACGATTTTTTTCCTAAAATTAATGTTATCATAATGC
This sequence comes from Osedax fenrisi, assembly GCA_964019155.1. NCBI lineage: Eukaryota > Metazoa > Annelida > Polychaeta > Sabellida > Siboglinidae > Osedax > Osedax fenrisi. Next base: position 19,383,988 of record OZ025240.1, on the reverse strand, counting down.
ACGAACATTATAAACAAATAACGCTGATTGGGTAATGGGTGTCGATATTACGTGCAATTAGGGTGTCGGTATTATGAAAATGTATGTTGCTTAGGTAAACGTCAATAACTTTGTAACAAATTACCAAAAATACAAAATCTTTACGGCACATTGTAAAATATAATTAGATCTATAAGATTTATTTAAAATATTTAAAATATATATATATTTTCAAATGATTGAGAATCGATATTGTACTTCAAAAATATCATATATATAGAGTTGTAACGAAAAAATCAGGTTTTTGTTTATAATTAAAAAAATATAAATATTAAAATAAAAAATTATACTTATATAAATTAGAATTATATTGATTAATATTTCATACATTAATTATTTTATGATTGGAATTATATTTTAGGAGATCTCTAGGGTGTCGATATTAGAGTACTCTCCCCTAATTGAATTGCATGAAATGTAAATATAATAATCACGTACCCTAATATTTAACATAGCTGTACCCTAATAAATATATAAAGTATACCCTAGTATATTTAACAGTAAGGTACCCTAATATTTAACATACATGTACCCTACAAATATATATAGTTTATCCTATACTTACTATAGTAAGTTTAAAAGTGTGTGTACCCTATTTAGGATACATGGTAAATTGCTGTTGTATTTTAACGATGTTTAACGTGTTTAACGATGGGTATACCCTATACATTGAATTCGCTGTAACCTAAGTGTTAACATTGTAACAACCTACGATGTTTGAATATCCCACAAAGTTCGGATATTTAACTCTATATCATAATATTTTAAAAGTTCCCTGTATAGTGGATTTATGTATACATACTATAGTATTACCAAAGCCGTTTGGTAATACTATTAATAATAGTATTGATAGTAATATTTATATGTATTTTATTAAATATTGTATTAGCTTATGAAATGTTAGTATCTATATAGTTTATTATATAATTCTAAATCATGTCTTCATCGTTATTCATGCCTGCCAAAATATCTGTACAAGCGTTACCCGTATACGTGATCATATCGTCGACTAGTGTACCTCGTCTTGATTCCAATGCAATGCCTTTATCTGGAATGTTTTAATATCGATTAATTCAATATAAGTGTAGGTAGTATACTAGATATAGTAGATATAACTACTATATACGTAGGTTACATTAGTAGGTTGCCTTATTTCACCATATGTAAATTAGTTTAAATCACTGACATAAATTAAGTATGCTTGATAAATCTTAATATAGCGTGAAAATTGTATTATCGATATAACAATTTATTTGATTGGTTGAAAAATGTAAACTGGTTTCGCCATCTAATAGATGTTTTATCCGGCCCGTATTAAAAACATATCGTTTTCAATACGGCCGGGTACATTTTCGTCGATACGTAATATTATTACAAAAATTGAAATTGTAATGTTATTGACGTTTATAATATCTAAATATTTGTAAAATTTCATTCTCATCATATATAAAAAAGTTATTTGATAACATAAAAAGTAGCCCATATTAGTCACAATCCCCTACAGTGAATATTAATATTCTACTTACCTTATAAATTAAACAGTATATATAATTGACCGTTCTTGTGAAAGTATTATAATTCATAAATTCACTCTTAGAGATTATTAAATTATCTTCTATTCTTGATCGTCATCGAGCACGCATCGGTAATTTGTGCGTGAAAACATAACACTGTAATGTTATTTTTGAAACAGACGGGCGACATTATAGAACATGTGTCATGTTATTTTAAGCACTTTAGGAGTAATGCATTATACAAGAATATATGTGAGTGTATTGATGTAACCTATAGTATACCTATAGTATAGTATAGTATATATATATATATACTATTACATTAAACAAGAATATATGTGAGTGTATAAAGGTATACCTATAGTATACCTATAGTATAGTATATATCGCTTGGAATTCACTTCCTCGTTCTGTGGCTTCGTCTAAATATTTAAGCATATTTATTACAAATATAGATACTATTAATATTAATGGAAATTTTTATTCTCAACATGCTTAAATGTAATGTCGTTATTTTTATAATTGTATTGTTTTTCTAGTTTTCGTTTTTGTTTTGTACTTTATTTGGGTATTTGATCTTACAAGCTGTATACTCATTTGATATTCTAGGTATGGAGAGATGTCAAAAAACCAAAATGCAGGGACCGTCCAATGGACAGCGTCCATCCCTCAGAATTTATAGGCATATAATCCTATATGGGCCTGACCAACACGAGACCTCTTCCCTAGTTATTTGATGATGTGTTCAGCACATTTGATCAACATCCCAAATATTGCTTTATTATTATTTTATTTACTTTCGGTGTGTGTAAATCACAACTTATTTATATTTGCTAACTATTATTTATATATTTCTGTCATTATTATTTATTGTTATCCATCGTTTTGATTCTATTCAATAAACTATTATCTATCTATCTATCTAAGTATATATATATACCATTATATTAAACAAGAATATATGTGAGTGTATAGAGATATACCAATATATTAAACAATTAAACAAACAGAAAACAAATATAACAAATTCAAATAAATATTACTTCAATATTAGTATTATTATTCAGTAATATGTAATCCAATGCCAGTACCACATATTCGATGAATTACAAATATTACCATCCGGGTATTATACTATAATACTATAGTCTGAATACTCCTGTAGGTTATTGTGATACGTGATCTCACTAGATCAATTTTCTGAACGATATTTTAATTATATCTGAAATAATACTTCGATAGATAATAGTATATTGATTAAAGTCAAACGATGTAAATAATAAATAATAATGAAGGATGACTATTAAAATAAATATATAGTCTGTGATTACACACACCGAAAGAATATAAAATAATAATTATCTATCAACAATAACAATCTATATTTGGGATTTAGACCCAACACGCTTAATACGATCTTCAAATACTAGGAATTACGGTAATATGTTAGATGTAGTCAAACCATCACCCTTGTCATAAATCGTATACAATATCTTATATCCATAACACCAATATCATATGTTACGTCATGATTAGTCATGCTTAAATATAAATATAAATGTGTTATGTCAGGTATATATATATACCGTATACGGTGTATACACTATAAAAATACGTACACTATTCGTAATATGAAAATAAATCCTACATATATCTACAGTTAACTACAACTAACTACCAGTGGCTATCCTCATTATTTCTTATATATTCTTAAGCGTATTTGTATGGAACTAATTTTCTAATGGTACCAATTATCCACACATTACATATTTATATATATATATATATATATATATATATCTAAACGTTAAATACACATCAGTCTACAATTTAATAGATATGACTATTTACAGCTATTTATCTATAGATATATATATATATATATATATATATATATATATATATTTACATTTTACTATTTACATATATATATATTATATATTAATATATTATTAGTAATACATTAAATCGGATAATCCATACACCTACCATTTTCTATACCAGTATTTATTAATTTATGTAAAGTCATATCACTGCATTTAATCGATCGACTCGCTCTCCTTTCTTTATACTGTTTCTGATTCAAAATATCGTTGGTTGTGTATTATGATTATTATAATAAACCATTATTAAATAAATATAGTTAATATATGCAGGTTTATAATAATAATAGTTAATCACAATAGAGTTCAGAAATACAAACCAACTCCTCGTTTAATTGTTTTCTTTTACTAAGGTTTCTATATATTATCGATACAAATAATGATACTACAAAAATAATCATGAAAGCTATCCCTAGAATATCCAATTTAGATTTTTTATCACCTATGTAAGGATAGGAATATGATTATATATTAAGTAGGAATATATTATATTATATTTTATGTTGAATTAAATAGTATGTAATAAATGGATTCCGAATATGTAATGTATAATAAAAGTTAACTTTTAAATTAATAATTAAAATTATTTATATTCAGTACTAATTTAAATAAAATTAAATAAAGTTAATAATATAATAATTATGATTATAATTAATAATAATAAGTATAATAATAATTAAGATTTACGAAAATATATAATAATATAAGTAGGTTATATTATATATTATACCTATATATTATTGATTATAATAATTTACATATGTGATTATACAAGTAGGTATAGTTATATATGAATACCGTTTAGTGTAGTTGTTGGCGCACTATTAGAACAGGTACTCTCATCACAGCATACTATGTTAAACTTCAAAGATAATTCTGACTCCGTATCACACTTTATATCATCAGTTTTACATCCCATTTCTTCTATTTTCTCAGTATTATTTGTATGTGTTTTTTTCTATATTATTATATTATACTTAGGTTATTATAATTATATTGATTTATACTGACAATTATCATATTTATTATGAAATAATACAAACAAATATTGCTTGTATTTTAAATATATATTAATATACATATAATAGACAATTATAATTTAGAAGTATTTAATGAATATATATATATATATATATATATTTATATATATATATATATAAATCCACTTGTATCCACTATTATTATATGTGTTATTCAATAAATATATATATATATAATAAATAAATCAGATTTATTATTTCATGTTGTATGGAATAATGGAGAAGTTAATAAACAAATGTATTTGTTTTTTTGCGAGAACTTCCCCAATCATCATATTCTAGATAAGTTAGATTCTCATGAGTAAAAAAATGTAAATATAAATAAGATGTAAAGAATAAAAATATGTATCAATAAGTCAAGTTCAACATAAATTATATAAAGAATAACAAATATGTATCAATAAGTCAAGTGTAAAAATAAAAGATGTAAAGTTATATAAAAAAATCACAGAAACGAGTTGAATTCTAAATGCCGAGCTATAAAAGGAATAGAATATATTCTATAGCTAAACAATACAAATGAAAAAAATAAAAACTAAAACAAGCAAGATCAAGGTTTAATAAATAATACCAGTAAACAAAAATAAAATTAGATAATCAATTGTTTAATTGATTTTCATATTGTGATAAAAAATATTTTTTTAATATATTTTTTAAGTTTTTTATATACATTTTTATAAATAATAATTTATTTAGACATAAATTATTCTATGATATAGGGCCTTTAAATGATAATGATTTATGATGACGGCTTGGTTTTATATAAGGTAATTTGAAATTATGAAAATTATTTGTGTATACATTGTTATACTTGGAAATAATAATGATATGCTGCTTGGGCATTTCTTTAAATGTACATTGTGAATGAATAAAATATTTGTATAAGTTATTAAATCTTTAAATTTTAATATATTAGAACATACAAATAAATTGTAAGTATTAGTCAAAATAAAAATATTATTAACAATTTTAAAGATATTTTTATTTACAATTCGAACAGCCTTTTTTTTGTAGAGTTGAAATACATTGAGGTTATTATTAAAATGATTTCCCCAAATTTATAAATAATACATGATATGAGGCAAAAACAAAGAATTGTAAAGCAGCTTTAAAATATATATTGGTAAATAGCTGAGCTTTCTTAATATATACAAAGATGTTGCGAAGCAAAGATATAACACTCCCTATGCATGCAACGTAATTTAGTAATATCCCCAGCCGCTGCTAGCAGTAGTATCGAAATCACTGAAATAGATTTAGGTTCGGCTCTGTTTGCATACAACAATGTTTTCATTGCTCTATTAAATTACATACAATATAAATTAACTTTTACCTACTAAATATATACTTATAGCATTTAAAACATAAATACCATATTTGTTTGTTATATATTAGTAATGAACACTTAGTTTTCATCATATAAATATTAATTTAAAGCATATTATTTAACATTTTAAAAGTGTATAGTTAAATACGAATTTACATTATAAACAACGCATAGTTCCTAAAAGTAACCCGCTATAGGTGGCACCAGGGTATTTTTTATACAAATTCGAATTACACGATTTCGCGTAAGTGTTATATCTTTCCTTCGGAAAATCTTTGATATATATATATAACATGTGATAATTTCAATTGTATTTTTCTTATGTGTTCTTTGAAATTTTAATTATTATCTAAAATAACTCTAAGAAAAGTATCACTTGATACTAAGCATATTTCAGTTGAATTAATTGATATACTATTTATAATATTTGTATCTTTAAATATATATATATATATATATATATATATATATATATATATATATATATATATATATATATATATATATATATATATATATATATATATAGTGAGAGAGAAATATAGGCTATTATAAATTATTAATAAGTGTAACTTGTAAAACTTCGTGAATAGTTTATCATTTACCTTAAACATTTACTAAAATGTAATAAATATAATGGCTATATATATACCTATATACCTATATACCTATATTTGTTATAAAATATTCATTAAGTTATAAGCATATATCTAGAGATCATATAAGTCCCTAATACGGACAATGTATATGTCTTAATACGGACACCCTATAACCAATCAGCGCGCGGCGTATGAACTATTCTGATATGCATAAAAATAGCGTGCGTTATAATATTAATAACACCAATAAAGCTAAATCTAAAAATATTATTATTTAGATACTTAAATTGTATTATTAATTAAAAAATAATAAAAATAATTAACTTTTTAAATTAGAATACATTGTTCATAACATTAATTATAAATAATGTAATTATAATTTGTCTGTTTGATTCATCAATACTATATAGTTTATCTAGTGGTATATAGGGTGTCCGTATTATAATACAGGGTGTCCGTATTCGGACATGAGTACCGAATACGTATACCCACGTTATCTATGGAATTAAAAGATTAAATACAAAATTTAAATCACAATAATATCTATAATCATATAATATTAATATATTGTAATTTTTAAATACAAATAATGAGTTTATAAAATGTTAAGACCATTTAATGTTAAAGTGTCCGTATTAGGTTACTTTCCCTTACAATAATATAATATTAATAAATAGTAATTTTTTAATTACAATAATGAGTCATAAATTGTCAAGACCATTTATTGTTAATAATGTTAATAAGTGTCTTTATTAGGTTACTTTCCCCTACATCTATCAATAAAATAATCTAAGTACACTCCTTTTCTAAACTAAACTAAATTATTATATACACTATGTGGTTATTCCTATATATTCTACTACTACACCACCTCATGCACTACCTTCTACCATTCCATATTATAAAAGTAAATTATGTTATGTTCATTTAGCTCTTATTATTATCATCTTCTTATACGTCAAGTCACCTTCAACTAATAGGCATTGAATGATAGATGTCACCCGTGGACTTAATTATATGGACTCGTTGTTGTAATCTAATTATACACTTTCATCTGTCCTTGAATTCACGAACGATGCATTGCATATGGTCGTATTAAAGTAATTTTCTATTATAATCTATATTCGATTAACACTTTATTATTGACATTTTTCATTTAACTATTACTTTTTCCTATTATTATTAGTTTTATATAGTATTTATACACCTATGTGTAACATATATGTCAATTGAATTAAATTATAATTTATAAGATTATAATAGTGTTAAACTACAAATAATCTATAATCATACTTTAAATCCTATAGAATTCCATATATATCCATATATGGAATTCTATAGGCATATTGTTTCAAATATTCCATAGTTTGTAGGTAACGGAACTCGAATTCACATTGTTTGGTTTATAGGGGAGTTTATAACATACATTAAATGTGTGGTAATGTTATCGAGTAAGAGAATATGTAATATATATTACCCTATAGGGTTTAATTGTTATATATATAAATGTTTACACATAGATACATAGAAAATAGATACATAATAAATATCATATTGCCGTATTTATATAATATATGCAGTAAAATTCCTCTATATAGTAATGTTACTATATATATATATATAAGAAACTACATTAATGAAATGATGTAAAATAAATTCTGAATGTAATATTTATCTCCTTATTATTCAAAAAATAATCAACCATATAAACATTTATATAACGAACACGATATTTTTAGAACGTTATATTTAATTTAATTTTATAAAATAACTATAGATAATTAGTACTTTGTTTTATAATTTATTAACTGTTTTTATCACTCTTAGGTACAAATAAACTATTTAAATCGATATTCATTATTTAAAATATATTATTGATTGATTGATTGATTGATACTTATTTTAATTAAATACATACTCGTATTAAGACAGATGGAGTATCCGTATTAGGGACTTATATGACCTATAGATATATGCTTATAACTTTATTAATATTTGATAGCAAATATAGAAATTATATATATCATTTTTAGAATACTATATTTTTTAATAATATAGTATTATATTTTATCTATACATTCGTATATTATTGAGAAGGTTTTAAGTTGATATTTGTTTGTTTGTTCATAAATTTAAAAATATAATACAAAAATCAGTTTATTGGATATATAAGCAATATTTTGAATAATTAAAAAATAAAAAATACATTTTTAGACTATTTATATAATTATAATTCATATATGAATATGTTATTCATTAAAAATGTTGTTGTAGGATTTATGGTTTCTGAGATACCGAGAGTATCCGTATTCGGGCACTGTCCGTATTCAGTTACCTTCCCCTATATAAGCAATAAACTAATTAATAATATAAAATTACTATTTGTAATTATTGAATTATTGAAATACAATTTCGCCATGAGGTAATAATTGTCAACCAAAACAAGTTTGTTTTAGAGGTATTTACTAGGAATATATTTATTGTTATTGCTATTTTATTTTGGTGGAGTCCTGTCCAGGAACTTAGGTGAAGTTTTCACTTATAAACATATGGTTCAAATGTTCCTTCGAACCCGCCATCATATTAATAAATCCAATGTTTTAACGAGATCCGATCATTTATGTATACACAATTATATAATATAATTATAATTATTAGTTTAAGACATATTTTAATGGTCTGGACGGGGCTTGAACCCGTGTCCTGCTGCTTGTGTGTCGGATGTCTTAAAAAAGTAGGCCATACAGGCAGTTAATATATATATATTAACTGCCTTTGTGGCTCAATTTAATAGTATATATATATATTAGTAGGTATATATATATATATGTATATTTATATATATATATATATATATATAACTACAAAGCATTTATTAGAAGATTTACATTCTTCTATTGTCCGTGTATCTCGAGAACAATTATTATTTACACAAGTTTCACATTTCATGCAGTCGCAATCTAAATAAAAAATATAATTATACTAATATTTCGTGTGTGTATCATCGATATAAAGAAAGTTTTTTTAAACTTTCACCTTTCTTTACATCGATGGTGTGTATACATGTATAAGTGTGTGTGTGTGTGTATGTGTGTGTGTGTGTACCTGCGCATGTATGCGTATGTGTGTAGTAAGTAGGAAATATGTAAACTTATTAGGAAACTTGAAATGATCATGATGAAGATAATAATAATTATTATTATCATCAGATTTGGGCAATGCCAGGGTAATTATAGAAACAGTGTTGCTTATCTAGACAATTACCTCTACATGATAAGTTTCATTATAGATAATAATAATAAATATATAATAATGTTATAATATTATGACTTCCTATTTACATATATATGATACAAAAAAATAAAATGAAATTTATCATGTAACTAAATGTAACTAAATGTAATCATCATGTAATAATATAAATAAATGATAAAATAATAAAATTAAAATCTAAGAAATAGGGGAAAGTGGTCTTAACTTTTTATGACTCATTATTTGTATTTAAAAATTATAATATATTAATATTATATGATTATAGATATTATTGTAATTTTAAAATTTTATTT
>OZ025240.1:19069020-19369020 GCA_964019155.1 Osedax fenrisi | reverse complement strand
TATATCATTTATTAAATCACATTAATATGAAAATTACATATAATTATGATATTAGTTGAAATTTATATTGTATATATATTGTAAGTATTTTATATATACATATCATATAAATATTAAATATATTATTATCAAAGTTATCATATTTAGGTAATGGCAGCGTATACGCTATTATCATTATATATAAAAGCATCCTATAGAAGCAATGTTGCTTATCAATTACACCTTTATTAACATGATAAGTATCATTATAGATAATAGTAATAAATAAATAATAATGTTATACAATCAATTATACAATTAAAAAAATAAAATATATAATAAATATTTTATTATATATTTTATTTTTTATATTATATATGGACCAGTAAGTTATAATAGTATAACATAAGTACATTATTAATTTATAATTAAAATCTAAGAAATACATCAAGCATTACAATAACATAAACTAAAATATAATATAGAGGAAATAAATAGGAGATAACCAACATTTAAAACTAAGAAACAAGAGAACAAAATAAATAAATATATTCAATACAATATAGGTTAACAATTTCGAATGTAAATACATACAAATATACACACTCGCACACACATATATACATATACATATACACATATACATATAACTATATACATATACATATACATATATACACATATATACTCATACTTATATTTAAATTAATTTGATAATTTACATTTTACTAAAGTAATTTATTTAATGTAAACAAATGTAAAAATAAAATAAAAGCTAACAAAATCATAAAATTATATACAATAATTTGTATAATGTCAGTTTGTTATAGTGTCATAATTTAATATAATGACGGTATTTATTATAATGTCAAATAAATATAATAAAAATTTAAATAATATATAAACAAATATTTTCCTAAGTCAAATAGAATAAGTATAATATAAGAAGTATAATATACTTTATTATTCACTTTGTTTACATAGAAACCAAATTACAGACGTGTTATTCACAGATTAGATTTTAAATATCGTTTAATTTTATTATAATTATAAATATAGGTGCGTATTTATTTATTTGTGTGTTATTTATATTATTAGTATTGTTAAAATATTAATATCTACTAATATTTAAATATATTACATTGGTTTTGAAATTATATTCATTTTTTTATTTAGTATTTGTTTACATTGTATGATTATCAAAATTAAAATCAACAACAAATATATATTAATCACAAAGATAATGTTCACTTACTGTTTACATATTTAATAACAACAACTAGTTTATTTACTCTTTTATTCGATTATTATTATTCATAGATTAGTTATCCTCTATTTATATTTAAATAATATATTGTATTAATATCATATTAATCTTATTTACCAACTCTTTATTATTATTATATTGTATACATACATTTAGGTATATATACATTTTATGTATTTTATTATTATTTTTAAATTATAATTGAAAATGCAATAAAAAAGCCATAAAAGATATTTATTGAAATTCCTAGTATTGTTAAATAACATAAAATTAAAACATATATATATATATATATATATATTGCATTAATACATTTATATATATATAAATTGTATTTATTAAATATACTTATATTGGATATTTTTACTATTGTATTTTTAATATTTAAATACTGCATATTATTTTATTATTATTATTATTATACTATGTTATTTCTATAATATTTAATTTGTTGTAATATAAGATGAATTAATATAATTTAATTGCTATATATTTGTATATTTGATATAATAAATACAGTATATAATATACCCAATATAAACCCTAGGTACTTCATAATAAATTAGTGTGACATATACATAGAGAACGAAGTGACTTCGTTCTCTATGGACATATATTATATAAAAAGCATCTTTTAAATTTAGAGAAACTCTTATTATTTATTCAATAAATTAATTAAGTAAATATATTTTAACAACATACCCAGTAAACAACAACATACAAATATGAACATATTATGTTCATAATATGTTCATATTAATATGTTATCACACAAATATAATTTTCATAAAAATATTTATTTGACAACATATTAATATGAACATATTATGTTCATAATATGTTCATATAAATATGCTATCACACAAATATAATTTTCATAAAAATATTTATTTGACAACATATTAATATGAACATATCATGTTCATAATATGTTCATATGAATATGTTATCATACAAATATAATTTTCATACAAATATTTATTTGACAACATATTAATATGAACATATTATGTTCATAATATGTTCATATAAATATGTTATCACACAAATATAATTTTCAGACCACCGTACTGTCACAATATATAATATCATGCTGTCCCCTCTAGCACAACGTACTATCACGTTACATCATATCATACTTTCAGACCACCGTACTGTCACGTTATATCATATTGTAATGTCACGTTACATCATATCATACTTTCAGACCACCGTACTGTCAAGTTATATCATATTGTACTGTCCCCTCTAGCACAACGTACTATCACGTTACATCATATCATACTTTCAGACCACCGTACTGTCAAGTTATATCATTTCATACTGTCCCCTCTAGCACAACGTACTATCACGTTACATCATATCATACTTTTAGACCACCGTACTGTCATATTATATCATATTGTAATGTCACGTTAGATCATATCATACTTTCAGACCACCGTACTGTCAAGTTATATAATTTCATACTGTCCCCTCTAGCACAACGTACTATCACGTTACATCATATCATACTTTTAGACCACCGTACTGTCATATTATATCATATTGTAATGTCACGTTAGATCATATCATACTTTCAGACCACCGTACTGTCAAGTTATATCATTTCATACTGTCCCCTCTAGCACAACGTACTATCACGTTACATCATATCATACTTTTAGACCACCGTACTGTCATATTATATCATATTGTAATGTCACGTTAGATCATATCATACTTTCAGACCACCGTACTGTCAAGTTATATAATTTCATACTGTCCCCTATAGCACAACGTACTATCACGTTACATCATATCATACTTTTAGACCACCGTACTGTCATATTATATCATATTGTAATGTCACGTTAGATCATATCATACTTTCAGACCACCGTACTGTCAAGTTATATCATTTCATACTGTCCACTCTAGCACAACGTACTATCACGTTACATCATATCATACTTTTAGACCACCGTACTGTCATATTATATCATATTGTAATGTCACGTTAGATCATATCATACTTTCAGACCACCGTACTGTCAAGTTATATCATGTCATACTGTCCCCTCTAGCACAACGTACTATCACGTTACATCATATCATACTTTTAGACCACCGTACTGTCATATTATATCATATTGTAATGTCACGTTAGATCATATCATACTTTCAGACCACCGTACTGTCAAGTTATATCATGTCATACTGTCCCCTCTAGCACAACGTACTATCACGTTACATCATATCATACTTTTAGACCACCGTACTGTCATATTATATCATATCATGCTTTTCAACTGATAAAGTTGATTTCAAACATTGTTTAATTATTATAGTTATTATAATTAATATAATAATACCTAACTAAGTTATATACCCAAATATAAATAAATTATACATGTATATACTCATATTATATATATATTTGTTTTTTTCTCAGAATAATGTGTTTGCTATGTTTGAGTATATAAATGAGTGTTTAAATAAAAAGTACTCAAGCGATCCACCTAAATGTTCAACTGATAAAGTTGATTTCAAACGTTGTTTAATTATTATAGTTATTATAATTAATATAATAATACCTAACTCAGTTATATACCCAAATATAAATAAATTATAAATATATATACTCATATAATATATATATATTCTTTTTTCTCAGAATAATGTGTTTGCTATGTTTGAGTATATAAATGAGTGTTTAGATAAAAAAGTACTCAAGCGATCCACCTAAATGTTCAACTGATAAAGTTGATTTCAAACGTTGTTTAATTATTATAGTTATTATAATTAATATAATAATACCTAACTCAGTTATATACCCAAATATAAATAAATTATAAATATATATAATCATATAATCATATAAATATATATAATCATATAATATATATATATATGCTTTTTCTCGGAATAATTGTGTTGCTATGTTTGCGTATATAAATGCGTATATTTAATATAATATAATATTATCATAATAATATATATTAAATATAATATTTTAATATAATATAATATTTTTGAATTGGGGGATGAATTGAAACGGAGCAAGTTTTAAATAAAAATGTGTGTCGTGCGTCGCTGACCTACATTCAATACAAGTGAATAACAAAGTAATCCACGAGTAAACCCATAGTAAATGCTATATGTATAGTGTAATATAAATATAGTTGAATTATATAAAGGTGTTTATTGCAGATAAATTAAGAGGTTAATAATGATAATATATTGTATATATATATAATAAAAAAGGAAGGAATAATATGATGATTTATTGTGTATATATATATTAAATAATAAAAAGGAGAACGAATATGATGATTTATTGTATATATATATATATATATATATATTAAATAATAAAAAGGAGAACGAATAATATAAAGATTTAGTGTGAATTTTATTTATTGTATGAATATGATGATTTATTGTATATATATATATATATTAAATAATAAAAAGGATAAAGAATAATATAACTTGTGTGTATGAATGATCTATACGACCAATTGAATATGTATAATGCAGGTCAGCGACGCACGCCACACAATTTTATATATTTTTGCGCTCCGTTTCGATCCACTATGATAGTGACTATCCTTTTGAATTGTATTGTACCGATGACTATATTATATAGTATATATATATAGATACGAATGTCCTTTTTATATATCATCAAATAATTTGTAAATTCAATAAAGAAATGTTTAGTTTATAATTTGAAATAATGTATGACTAGTTATATTTGACTAGACAAAAAGTCAATTAGAAGTATGTGCTAAAAAATCAATAATACATATTTAATTTCAATGTTTATGTTTAGGGTTATGACAAGGAAACATTTCCATGGTTACATGGTTACATGGTTACATTTCCATGATGGTTCATTTAGCACCTGGATTTAGCGTTTATATATAACAACTTCCTTTCTATTTATCCACCATCTTAATTAACATCTTATTATTTAAATATTAATTAATTACCGTTTATAAAAGAATATTAACATTATACATTTTGTAAAAGCCAATTACTGTATGTATTAATTACGTATATATTAATTATTAATTTTCATATTTATATATATACATTGAATTCCACATATTTATGCATTTATAAATTTATTTTCTCACTTTTAACACATTTAAAACCTAACTTCTGTATATATTTTATATAATATTACTTAAGTATAGCCTACTTATATATATATATAATAATTAATATTGTGTATAGACTATACAGTATAGTTAATTAACCAATTTATACAAGAAAATCTTTATATATTTTTTAAAATGAAACGAAATTATAACACATTTTACAAATCTCTAACACGCGAATTATCAATGCTACCAAGTTCTGAATCAGATGATGATGTTAATTATATAGCTAATGTAGAAAATTATTCTGAATATGATATGGAATTTAATGATAATGTAGATATTAACATAATAAACACTATACAATCTAACGTAACTAGTTCAGTTTCTAATAATAATAGTATATCAGAATTTAATCTAAGTGTTAACTCATCTATAATCTCAAATTCTTCACTTAATCTTATTGATAATTCAGCTATTAATTTAAATTATTCACCTGATGTATTAGATAATATAACAGTAAATGGCCGTATTGAAAATCAATCTACTATAAATTCATCAGATTTTAAATCAAAGCTATCTACTTTAATATCAGCTCATAATGTTAGTCATAATTTTTGTGATTCCCTATTAAAATTATTACAAACACAAAATTTACAAGTTCCATCTACATGTCGAACCCTACTGCATTATAATAAATATAAAAATATTTCTACACGTATATTATCTGGTGTTGAATATTACTTTTTTGTTGTAGAATTTATGCTCATTAATACTCTTAAATTATATACTAATAATGTTATTGACAATATTGATACTATAAATGTTTCTATTAATATAGATGGTTTACCTATTTCAAAGAGTACAAATTTAGCAATGTGGCCTATTTTAATATTACTATTATTACCCATTAAACATGTATTTCCTGTTGTAGTAACACTTGGTAGAAAACCAGATAATCTGGATTTTTTAAAAGAAACCATATATGAATTAAAACATATTTTATCTAATGGTATTAAATATAATAATAAGATAATTCAAATAAAATTATCTTCTATCGTATGTGATTCGCCAGCTAAATGTTTTATAAAAAATATTAGACAGTATAATGGTTATTATGGGTGCGATAAATGTACCCAAAAGGGTTTTTACTATAAAGATGTTAATGAAAAGGGTGGTAGAATGACATACCCCTTGTTAAATGAGTCACTTAGAAGTGATTATAGTTTTCGGAATAAAACTGATGAAAATCATCACTTGAATTATATAGATACACCTTTTTTAAATTTAGATATTCATATGATTAATACTTTTACTGTAGACTATATGCATTGTATTTTATTAGGTGTAACTAAGAAGTTAATCAAATTATGGATAAGATCAAACCGTAAGCATTGTTATAGATTATCATATTCAAATGTATCACAAATTGACGCTAGAATTAAGAATATTAGTAAATTCTTACCTGCAGTTTTTTCAAGGAAGCCAAGATCATTATTTGAATATGATAAATGGAAAGCTACGGAGTTTAGATTATTTCTACTTTATATTGGCAAATATGTTTTAAAAAATATTTTACAAAATAAGTATTATAATCATTTTATTATGTTCTCTCATGCTGTCAGTTTAATAATCCAACTTAATAATCCAACTTATGTTAATAATATAAATTTAGTATTATCCAATAAATTATTTATTCATTTTATTGAAGATGGAATCCAGTACTATGGATCTGCATTTCCAATATATAATGTTCATTCATTAAGTCACATCGTTAATGATGTCAAAAGTCTTGGATGTTTGGATAATTTTTCGGCATTTCCATTTGAAAATTATCTAGGTGCACTTAAAAAGATAATTAAACCTGGAAAAAATCCTTTAAAGCAAGTTATAAATACAATATATTCTCGTATTTCATTAAATATATCATATAATCCTAAAAAGATTAAGTATAATATATTCAAATATCCAAATAATGTTTATTTATTAGATTGTTCTATAGTATGTGAGATATTAGAAAAAGATATATCATTTAATATTGATTATGATAAATATCATAGGTGCCGTATTTATGAAAAGTTAGCTTCATATTATAGAATACCGGTTACTTTAAATGGGCAAAATGTAAATATTGATTCTAAGTCTATAAACTGTTATTTAGTAGATAATACTAGTACAAGAATTGATTTTATTGAAAAAAGTAAATTACATAAACAAGGAATACTTTTTAAATTAGAGAATCAGTTCATTTTTTCTCCTATATTACATTTACAATAGTATTAATTTTGTATATAATTTATTATAACAATTCTGATATATATTATTATTTTTAATTTTTATAATATACCTTTAAAGGTAAATAGAAATTTCTATCAGTTGTTATTTAAAGTATATCTTAATTTATAAGAATATATATATATATATTTTAATTTATAAATATATTTTAATATATATATATATTTTAAATATATATATATATATATATTTATTATGTTCGTTCCTATATAATTTATATTGAAATTGAAAATTTCAATTGGTTTTTGTGTTCTTAGTTGTTATAAGTTCTACTACAATATTAGAATAATGGTGTATTTTTAATATGTTATTGGATAAGATAATTGTTATATAAAGTATATATATATATATATATGTATGTTATATTGAAATTGAAAATTAAAATTAGTTAGTTATAATTTTGCTTATAAACTATTCTATTAGAATAATTAGTGTATTTTTAATATTTTATAGACTAAAATAATTTTTCGATCAGATATAAAAATGTGTGAATTTAAATGTATATTATATTAAATATAATTATGATATTAATAAATACATGTACGTACATTTAAAAAATAATTCTAATATTAAATATAACTATACACATATAAATAAAGACTATGACATCTAATACCGGAGACTTTGCAATTGTGCAGGCAGGTCTCGAAATATTTGTTGTCCCTTATATGTGGATATACTATGAAAATCAGGTTATAAATATTTTTAAAATGGTTTTATTAATTTTATATAACTTGATAACCTTGATAACTATAAATACAATAATTTAGGGACATTATTTATTATTTCAAGAAGTGGGGATTAAAATCTGTGTTTATCAAACTAAAAGACTAATTTACAAATAATTTAACCACTATAACATTTATATGCATATCATTCATATTATATACGATACAAAAATTAATATACTATTTTTCTATTTCATACAGATCATGTATACATACTGGCCATTATCTAACAGTGCAAATGCCGTAAAGAAATGTCACTTTCCAGATAAACAAAATTGGTCTACATACGAGATAACATTAAAAAAAAGGACAGGTAAGTAAAATAAGATACTTTATCAATTTAAATAATTTCGTTATCGTTATTGAGATATATAGTTTTTTTAAATATATATGACACAGTTTTACTTTTATGTGTTAAACTTATTATTTTCTATTACTTGTATTTAATATTAATTAATTCAGATTTCCTTAAAATTTGTATTTTTTCTATATAAATAGTCATCTAAAATTATGTTTTATATTTCTTTTATTATAATATCGATGTAATATTTGTAATATAATATATATTTTATGTAAGTAAAATTACTAATTGTTCCTTAAGATACACACAAAGAGGCTAAGATATGGCAAAATACCTACTTACAATATAATACTACAACTGATAATGCAAAAACCATTCAAACAAATGGTTATAATAATTATTTTAATTATGGTATCATACATATGTTAATGTAATAATACATTTCATATATGTTAAATATATGTATATTTTTATTACTTATATGTGATAAAAAATCATGTAAATTTACTTACTTTTACTATTATTAAAAATCATTATTAATAAAAATATAATTTACATAGTCTGCACTAAACGTGATATGTTCTCCAATAAATCCATGAAAAGTTCATCTACGTCTAAAAGGATATCTAAACCTAAAAGGCCATTCACAAAATGTTAGCTATATTCTATTTAAAGCATAATATGCATGAAAATAGATTATCAATATTAATATATGGTATAAATAAATATATATGTATATATTTAACTACCTCATATGCTTATTGCTTTCGATATATATTACAATTAAAATTAGTAACTATGATCTATATTTAGATGGGAGTGACATATCATATATAATAGTGTAAATTACTAGAGATAAGATATATATTGATCATATTTACTGTTGGCAATATAGTTTGATAAAATTATATAGAATGATCAATTATATTTGTAAGATAGTAATATACATGATTAAATATAATATATAATCACTGAATAATGATATGGGATTATAATAATGAAATATTATTTATAGAATATAATAATAAAACTTAATATTTAAATTAATTAATGTGTTAAAAATATTAAAATCCTTTGATGTGTTTATAAATTAATTATAATTCTATTTACATCATTATAATTTTTTTTATATATTTCATATATATATATATATATATATATTATATGTGTATTTTAAGATATTTATATATATAGTGTATATTATAAACTCATGTGTATTATAATTGTAAATTATTTGTATAAATAAATATTTTTTATAAACTATTTTATATTTAGGTGATATGTATCATTACAATATATCATATCATAGGCTCTTAATTAATAAGATATTATATAATACTTCTTACACTAAATACAAAGATTTTCCGAAGAAAAGATATAACACTTACGCGAAATCGTGTAATTCGAATTTGTATACAAAATACCCCAGTGCCACCTATAGCGGGTTACTTTTAAGAACTATGCGTTGTTTGTAATGTAAATTCGTATTTAACTATACACTTTTAAAATGGTAAATAATATGCTTTAAATTAATATTTATATAATGAAAACTAAGTATTCATTACTAATATATAACAAACAAATATGATATGTATGTTTTAAATGCTATAAGTATATATTTAGTGAGTAAAAGCTCATTTATATTGCATGTATTTTTATAGAGCAATGAAAACATTGTTGTATACAAACAGAGCCGAACCTAAATCTATTTCAGTGATTTTGATACTACTGCTAGCAGCGGTTGGGTATATTACTAAATTACGTTTCATGCATAGGGAGTGTTATATCTTTGCTTCGCAAAATATTTGATAAATATACATTAGGAGAAGGATTAGTCAGATAAATTGAAGAACCTGTTATGGTATTTTTTACTAATTTATATTTATTATATTATGCCGATAAATGAAATATGAAAAAATTTCTAAATCTATAAAACCGCTATTAGTTGATTAATATGAATAATTAATTATCAATCTCCATTTTATAGATATATTATAAGATTTGATAACATATAATTTAATTGAATTTATTATTAAAACATATAATATTAATATTTTATACCAAATTACAATTTTGAGGCATATTAATATCCAGTATATTAATTATTATCAGAACGAAATTATTTCTTTATATATATAGTTTTAACATTAATATATATTATATATAGGTTAATATTTAGTTTGAATCCAGAATTGTCTATAATATACATTATTCTTCAAAGTTTAGCATCAAGTTTTCTTATAGTGCTTACATCAGATTCTTTCTCCAAGAGTTTCTTTGTTATCGCTTGGATTTCAAGTACACCTACCATATAAATATATAATATCATATATTTAAAGTAGATTTAATAATAGATATATTAATCATATTATTATTATTATTATTAGTATTATAATATATAATATATGTTTATGTATATATATATCATATTTATATGCAATTTTTAAGTGTATGAATACATTTTATATTGAAATTAGTTTAACCGAATAACTTATTGTACCTATATTTTTATTACTAGAATAGAATTTATTGAATTACTATATATATATATATATATATATATATATATATATATATCATATAATGTACATATATATTGTATATGATCATTTAGTTATAATAATCGAGTTTATATAGACAACATATTAGGTATGCATTGAATACTATTCAATATGTTATTAAACACTCAGATATATTAAACTTATAAGTCCTATACTATAATTTATAATTAAAATATTAAATTATAATAATAAGTCGTATTAATATTATACTAGATGATAGATTATAAAGTAGATGCTTAGTATTATAATAATAATAATAATATTAATAAAAATATTTTGAATATAATTTTATTAATATTATTAAAATCATTATACTAAGCATCTAACTAATTTTGTATAAGTATAATGTTATGTAATTAATAAATATAATAAGTATAAACATTATATGATGCTGATAAGTCTTTAACTAACCAGTTATGTTCTATACCGGGCGATTCATTTTCAATACCGCTGGTATATTTAAATATATATATCCATAAATGTTATATTAAAAGTATTTTAAATTTAATTAGTATTTATTTTTTAAATAATTTAGCTGTCAATAATCATAAACTGTCCCACTATGACGTCACGATAATATTTATTTATTTATTTCGATTTTGAAAAATATGCCAACATAGTTCTTTTAAACTCATATTATGTATTGAATGTATTAAATATTAACAGGTAATGCCTTGTACTTATTGTTATATATTGTATTTATTTATATGCGACGATATTGTACATTTACGTGTGTCAGCGAATATACGCATAGTGCCTGGTATCATAATGCACGTACATTCCTACCATCTCGCATGACACCCCCCACGCGCAGACGGCTGTGTATATATAGCGGACCGCCGCTATGTATAATCACTTGAAGAATAAGTATAACCAATAAACGTACATAAGCCTTGACGTAACATCAATAAGCGTCCAACCTCACGTCCAATGAATATCATCCTGCCACGTCAACCAGTGAGAGCACGTTAGGAAACATCTACCCCCACGCCCAATGACTATAAACAATCATGAACCCTACACCAACTCCTTCCTTCGATTGGCACAATGAAGATCGGCTAGACGAGCTGAAAATGTTGTTTAACATTTTATTTACGTCCTCGCCATTGCCCACTACATCCGGTATGATATCCTGTACACCCTCGCCGTCACTCATGACCTCCGTGACACCCCAGCCACTACCCACGACATCCGGTACGCTTTCGCCCTTGCCCACTATATCAGGTACATATTCGCTACGCCCCCGCTGTCACCCACGACATCTGTGACGCATCCGACATCACACATAATACCCGATATGTTCTCAACGTCACCCGTGACCCTCTCGATCTCACCCACAATATCCGTGACCCCCTCATCATCACCCCCACCATCCGTGATGCCATACAGCACCATACACAATGCATGTATTGCCATCCCCATGGCCACCTCCAACATGATATCCTTCTTCCATACATGAGAAGAGGGAATGACCCCAACCCCTCTTCGATAACCAATAGGGAGAAGAGGGGATGTTATATATTTTATTTATATATATGCGTCGATATTGTACATCTACGTAATATCAGCGCATATACGCCTAGTGCCTGGTATCACGACGCACGTACAATGTACGTTTCTGCCGTCTCGCATTACTGCCCCACGCTCAGACATCTGCGGTGGTCCGCTATATATAATCTCTTGAAGAATAAGTCTAACCAATTAACGTAAATAAGCCTTGACATTTTACTCCCATATATACACACAACTTAACAGTGTAATATATTAGTATTACACAACTTAGACAGTGATTAATACATAACAACAATTTATATATATATATAATAATTTTATATAATATATTATATGTATACACAAATATCCATGCATATATATATATATATATATATATATATATATATATATGACTAATGATCTCCTCTTCAACAATGATGGCGTACATACCGATCCCAAGTGTGAGAAGTTAATTCAACAGATAACCTCACAAGATTCTCCGCAAGCCATTGATAATTATCATTATCATAATTATTACGCGATACCTATGAATTATAATTCATAGTTATCGCGAACTACATGTGGCCCTTTAATAAAGACCTGTCACACCTTACGATACTTCTATGTTAACTTCTTAAAAAAGATGTCTAATACCTAATATATTCAATAACATGGAAGAATAAATATACTACTCTATCATATTATGCGACAAAGAAGAAGATAACAATTCAAGTAGACGCTTCATACAATTACTTTGACGCCATCCTCCTACATCCATCCAACAAGACGAAATCCCCATCACCTTCGCATCTAAGATATTCAGCCCCGCTGAGACTCGTTATGTATATATCGAAAAATAAATGTAAGCCGTAATATTCGGAATCGAATGGTTTCACATTATTAAGTCTGACCACAAGTGCAGATGATCACCAGGGTTGGGGTCAAATACACTTTATCAAATACAAATACAAATACAAATATTTATTACATTTTTATACAAATATATATCAAATACAAATACAAAATACAAATATTAACACATTAAATATTATATCATTTGATTTAATCATATTTTAAATCATATGATTATATTTTATATAAAATAATAATCCTTATCCCTAGATTATATATATATATATAGACATTGCATAGTTAGTGATTGATATGTATTGGATATATGATATTAATAGGTTAATTAAAGCAATGTAGATAGGTGGTATAATTTTTAAATATTAAGGAGAAGACGTAGAATTAGAGTAATGAATGGATAAATAATATATGAGTTCTAGAGAGAGAATCTAATATAAATATAAAATACAAATATTAAATCATAAAATAATAATTCCTATCTCTATACCAGATTGCATAATAATTAATTGAAATCTATTTTAATATATTTAATTCCTAAAGAAAATCAATAAAATAAAAAACTGTAAACAATAGACTGATTGCTTGGGATATTATAAGTTATAATTTATAACACATACATATTCTATATAGAATATTAATTTATTTATATAGTATTCATAAAATTATTGTTCTATTATATTATTTGTATTATTTAATAAATGTATTCTTTAATATAAATGGTAAATATTTTGTTAATTTTTTTACATTCATAAATTAATTGTTTAAATTCTACATTCTATTAAATTATTAAATTAAAATATTTTTAAAAGTGTATTTGAAACTATATTTGATCAAATACACGAAATACGACACTCAAATACAAATACATCACTGAATAATTATTCAAATCAAAATATAAATACGTATTTGACCCCATCCCTGATGATCACCCAGAAATATTCTTCACAGCACCAACCCGAGTCCAAAAAATGCTACTACGTACTCCTACTACTAGTGCAGCAGTAAGATTTCACGCTAATATTTTTAAAGCCAGGAATAGAGCTACGGATAGATTTTCACCTACAGATGCCAGTGAACACATAGACCTTGATGTCCAGATAAGCCATTGACGTTTGGGACACAGAAGATAGAATATTTAAAATTAGAAACGGGAGACGAAACCCTTCAAGCCTTACTTTCTTCTGTATAAGTAACCTCTATTGCCATATGACACACTGACGCACTCATGGCAATACCTAAGTATACATTTTGTCCACTATAACAATATCACGTACCTCATTATATTTGATTTTTATACTCAATTCCCATTCATATACACTATGAGTGCACCAGCGCAACCATTGTAGATCATCTAAAACATGGTATCCTAGACCGGTTACTTAGCGACAACGGAGGACTATATTCGTCACAAGCGTTCCGAATATTTGCATCCGAATGGGGATTCAACCACAGGACAAGCAGGCATACCACTTCCTAAGTAACGGCCTAGCCGAGGAACCATGCAGAGATTGAAGATCTCTGAGAACTTCCAGATGTCGAAACTTCTACTATGATCTAAACCAGTAATTATCGACACAAAGCCCCACCGAACTGCTCTACAGCCACAAGTTAGCAAACCCTTTACCTAGCACCTACCCCGTAGACTTGTCGAATGAGAATAAATTATCATCCAATATGTCAACCACACGACACTAGTAAAAAACAAGACTCATTGTACCTGTCCAACATAACACCCCTCACAAACATTCACCAGCGTGACCACATATCAAAGACATGGAAGCCAGCTATGAAACTTCGGAGTTACAACATCCGCAGTATGGATTGTTCTACCTTCGGGAGAAATCTATGAGATATCCGCCTTACTTCCCCGTCGACGCCCTGTCAGGAGGTAGTACCAACACACCGAGATGCATCAGATAATCACTCAAGACCTCTTGCCCTACCCTCTACTCCACCGATACTCGGTTCAGATGTAGTTATTCCTCTCCGTAGTGTGTCATTACATTCTCATCCCAGGGATATCGCACTCACAACTAGTCCGTTGACACCCGGTCCTGATCTAGATAATCAAACCTCGTCAACCGTAGCGCTGCGTTGATCTAACAATAATGTACGATCCCCACTTTTATTATTGACTTGTAGATATAAATGTATAAAGGGGGTGTTATATGCTTACATATATATATAACTACTTATTATTATAATCTATATTTATATATATATATATATATATCCATGTGCCTTCTACACATATGTATTCCTACCAAAGATATATATATATATATAATGTTAGCGCTCTAAATATAGATACCAAGCTATTATTTAATAGGAATTTATATTCGCCAAACTTATTATTGTAGCCTATAGACTGTGACACAGTCCGATACATAATTATCTGTACATCTTATACACATCCCTAATTATTATATATATATATATATATAATGTCACATATTTCGACATGGCTATTGTTCACAATAAATCTCAGCATTATTATCCTCTCCTTCTTTCAAATATAATATTGTGTATAAACTAATGGATTTATTATACATAATAATCAGGAGCCGGTTACTCTGGAAATAAAATATTTCCTATCACTATCCAGAGACAATCTCTGGATAATTCTCAGTAAATCGGGTTGTTCTGGACAAAAATACATATATTACAGCAAAAAAAATAGCCTAGGTTAGATAGAGGATGGGTTGTTCTGGGAATTTTTAGCTAATTTTATTCGCGTCGGACATTCGAGTAGCTCTCAAAATATATTTGTATAAAACTTGGACAATTTGATGGTACTTAGGATAACAAATAGGTGTCCTTATTAAATTTATAATACATAGGATCAAATATTAAAATATGAAATATGGGTCCTATATAATCCTATACTATATATATATATATATATATTTATACATAATATAAAATATAATAATGAACACACTTAGTGTTTCGAAATAATTTCTAGTTAAATATATTTCATAATATATAATATTTTTAATAGATATGATAATAAAATATTAAATAATAATATTAATATTGAATGGAATTTTATTTGTTTTATGTTTTGTTTTATATATGATAAGTATGCTAATTATATAATGAATATGCTTTTTCTTGTAAAAGACTTTAAAATAATGTCTAGTAAATAGCCTAAATAGTGTAAATAGGGTAAATAGTAAATAGGTTAAATAGTATTATTATTTATATTAAAAAAATATATATTATAAAATAAAAAATATACCACCTGAGGGCATCGTAGCCAGACCTTCTGCATTGCATACAGCAATCTAACCACTATACTATAGTATAGGTATACCTATCGGATTTTATTAATTATGTATAATTACTAATAGTAGTATTAGTTTTGGTTTAATTATAAATATAATTAGAATAGAATTATTTTTCATATAAAATTGTACTTATTTTGTTATCATATCATACAAATAGTATTTATTATATCTAGAAACTATATAGATATCCTGTATAATTGTAATATTATAATTAATAGTATGCAACTGAATAACATAAATTGTATTAATATTTACTTTAAGTAATACTTATTATTATAATATAATTTATATTTATTATAATTATATAAACTTAGTTTAAAACTATTATAATTATATAAAATATTCAACAAATATTATTTCGATATTGAATTGATTATATAATTGTACTTATATTATAAACTATATGATAGTATAATTAATTAACCCAGGAAACAATTATAGCCTCATAATAATTTAATTATGTAGGTATAACAATGAGATTCAAAAAAGTTCAAAGCATCTTATTGGTCGTCGGATACGCATTCATTTATTTATTTAAATTTAAAAAAAAACGATCATTTTAAAATGTTTTACAATAATTATTAATAATTGATATCTTTGCTCCAATCATAATTAATAACAATTAGTGGAATATGATTTATTATCCTGTCATAATAATAAAAAATAAATCAAACTCACTTCCTTTAATATTTTGAAAGTCAAGGTAAGATGATGCGTTTTTTAAATATATAGTTAATTTATAAATAAATATATATTTAAATATAACTATTAGAATGAGTAGTTAGGTTATTACAATAACTATGTTATATAATACACTCTTATTATACCGATTAATAATATTATATTAATCAATAATTAAAATTTTTTAATAAATTTTAATTATTATTAATAAATATTTTAATATGTATTGCGCTATTTAATAATGTAAATTTTATTTAACACATATTTTATAGATTATACATATACACTGTTTATTATTTAATATTATAAGTATAATATTATATTTAATTACGATCTATAGTAATATGAATATGAACTTTTAATATTAATACTATTACAACAAAAATGCAATTTATGACGTTTTTTAAAAACGATATTTATTTAAATTGTAAAATTAACTAAGTTATCTATATTATTATTATTAAATATATACAGCACAGAGTTCTTCAAATATTGTAGATTATTATTAATATATTTTATATACTTATAAATTAATAATTAAGATAGTTGAACGTTCCCAATAAACCTACATATTTATATTTTAATATTAAAATCTGTCAATCTTAAAACAAATGATTTTTTTACAAAGATACAAGTAATTATAATGGTATAATGGATCTATTTAAATTCTCATAAATGTATAATAAAACTATGCATTTGCGATTTTTGTGCATTAACTTATATTTATTTTATATAATATATTAAATAGTAATTATATTGTATTTAAATAATTCTAATATTAATTATAAATGTTATTAATTAATTAGTTATTTGAGTTTATTTAATACACATTTAAAATTTGTATTTATTAAAATTTATATAAAAATATTTAAGATATGTATTGCTATTACAATGATAATTATAGTTTAAATTACATGCATGTACTTATTACAATTTTATTTGATAAATAAATAATAACTTATTGATATATTGTATGTATTATACATATATTTAATATAAAGATGTTCTTATTTTAGCTCAAATATGTCTGTTCAATTGCTTGAAAAGTATCGTACACCTGAAACTGATGAATTTAACTCTAACTGAAACTGAAAAAGTTGGTTATATTATATATTTATTAATATGTATTTATAGTTATATATATTTATTAAAAAGTGGCATCCCTGTGACTGTAATAATAAATTAAATTTAGATTCTAGTTTTTATATTAAAATTAAAGGATTTAATTGTAGAATTAAAGACAGTTTTAGAAAAAGATAAAACTGTATTTGTGGAGTGGTGTAAAGATTATTTTTCACATTCTACAAATAATTAAATACTTATACTACATTGAATAAACTACATTGATGAGTTCACGATGTAACAAGGTAACCACTGGTTACTAACCAGTGATCACGTGTGGTTTGTTGATTTCGTGCTGTGTGAATTTTACTATTTATACATAATTATTTATATTAATATGTAGTATCTGTGCGCACGAGATCACTGGTAAGTATTCAACAATAAACATTACAATTCACTGCGAATTTATATTATTAAATGGAATGCCAGTATGTGTTTTTCCAGAATATATCAATTAGAAAATTATAATCAAGTTTCATTACTAGTTAGAGTAAATAGAAACTCTTTAAATAGGAGGAAAATTTACTATATTGAGAATTTGATTACCTAGATAAGATACTTAAAACTGTGTTTCTATTTACAAAGTAATGTATACACACTGAAAAAGTGTATAAAATATTGCCATCAATCATCATTAAAAATTGTAAACAGAAGTAAGGTAAACGAATTGAATTTTAAAATAAATAGCTTATGTTAGTGAGTATACAAATAACTAACTTAAATGCAGTAGAATACGACCACCAGTTAACAATTATTGTCGCTGCGATTATAATGTGGGGGAGTGTACACATTATTTAACGTGATCTTGTTAACAATAAAATTACTGAGGGATAAGGTGAATGAAGCAACTTATAATGATTGTTGATAAATTGATTTGAACATCTGTTATTGTCACTAACACCCCCTTGATATAGTAACATCCTCTAATTTATAGGTTATGTATGAACATCAGATGCATTTTGCGGCCTGCTGCTAACGCCTATAAACATTGGAAACAAAGCTGTGAAAAGATACCGGAATTATGGAATTCTTCTGTTAACACATTTAGGTTAACTTAATAGATCTCCCAAAACCATTTAATCATCTTATCTAATCATCTTTTTCGAGTATAATTCCTATATAATATAATCATATAGTTTTTTAAATATTGTCCCTTATTAATTTACTGCACTTATCTAATATATAGGTGATGTATGAAACTTCAGATGAATGTTGCGGCCAGCAGTAATGCAAATAAAAGATTGGAGGCTTCTAAGATAATGGAATTATGTAATTCTGCTATTGAAAAATCATTTACATTAATATTATCTCTTTTAAAATAAAATTTAAATAATTTCATTGTACATAAATATTATTCATTTGATTTTATAAATACATATACATAAATATTCTATTTAAGAGGATAATATCGAATATGGCTCCTGTAGGTTTTGCTAACAATTTACGGGTTTAGATGTAACATATTTTATATATCGATAGATAATTTAAAATAATACAAATGTATCTGATATTATATACCATATTTTCATTCTTACTATTTATTATGATGTAAACTAGTGTGAAAAAACTTATTATTTTAACCCATTATATTAGTAATCAAAAAATACGCTTGCTATATTGGATGCAGACCATTTAAAATGGAAATTTAAATACATAAATTATAGATAACTATTATTCAATTAATTGTATATATACATATTAATTAGGTTATTTTTAATGGAAATAATGCTAGAAAATTTATTTATATAAAATATAATTTTATAAACAAAATTTAAAATATTTTGCAAAAGTAATATAATTTTTTTAATATATTTTATAACTAATAATAATTTATAAGTAAAAAAATGTATTTAAAAAAAAATATTAAATTATATAAAAAAATATTAAAAAATAAATGGCCAGTTGAAAATTGAGCCTTATATGATCATTTTGAAAAAAATAAAATAAATTTTATAAATCTATATAGTAGAATATATTTAAAAGAACAATGTGTGAAAAAATTGATGTATTATATTAATTAACAAGTTCTGTACATTAAATTTTGTTTTCATGACCAAACAATTTGTATACTTTACATGTAAATATTGGCTAATTTTTAGCTCATAAATTTACCAGTTTTTGATCTATAACTTTTTATTTAGTTATCTGATTACAAAATTAATATATGACTCTTATATTACTTTTTCATGCTCTTTCCAATGGTACTAATTATTTTAAACTAGCATCACTAGAAAAAATCTCATTGTTATACCTAAATTATGTGATAATTATTATCATAATAGCATATATAGGTATAATAACATAATACCTATAATAGCCTCGAATGTTTACATTGTGTTGTAAATGTATATTTATTAAATAATATAATATTAAATATTTAATAATATTATATTATGATGCTATTCATTTGTCATGCTATTATAATAATGATGGTGCTATTAAAAGTCTATTATGCAATTATTATGCTGCTATTAATTGCATAATAGACTTATAAGAGCATGAAAAATTAATATAAGCATAATTATTATGCTGCTATTATGATAATTTGTCATGCTATTATAATAATTATGGTGCTATTAAAAGTCTATTATGCAATTATTATGCTGCTATTAATTGCTTAATAGACTTATAAGAGCATGACAAATTAATATAAGCATAATTATTATGCTGCTATTATGATAATAGACATTTAATTATCTATTGATTATACTTGAAATTAAATGGGCTTTCCGAAACTATATAGAATTCTTATGTACATCCTTTAATAATCGAATTATAATTAAGTAATATTTAACTTAGGTACATAATTATATTTTGAATATTTTTAAACATTCAAAAATGAAATAAGGATTAGGAATATAGAAATATTGCTGAGCTTGATCTCGGATAAGATATGTTTACAAAATCCCAGAGTAACCCAATAATATCTATAAATAAGGTTTGTCCTTGTTGGGATTGTCTCTGGCCAATCTCAGAGCAACCAGCCCCTGGACCAGTTAATATGTGCCAACTTTCAACATAGCTTATTTTGAAAAGCCTTTCAAAATATTTTTGTAGGGTTATTTTGAGCATTTAAAAAAATTCAAATAAGTTGTTATTATTCATCATAATTTTCGATTTATATTATATAATTAATAACTATCATATTATATACTTAGTATAATACTATATATATAATAATAATCATACTATTATTTTGTATTCTTAGAATAATTCTATAATTTATCAATACTTTATTAAATTTGTGAAATATAATTATATTCTAATTCTATTTATAATTAAATCAAATCTAATACTACTATAAGTAATTATATATAATTAATAAAACTGGTTTGGTAGTATAGTGGTTAGATTGTTGTATGCAACACAGAAGGTCTGGTTACGATGCCCTCAGGAGGTATATTTTTTAATATAAATAATAATAATAATTTTACTATTTACTAGAAATTATTGTAAAGCATATTCATTATATACTTAGCATACATATCATATATATAAAACAAATAAAATTCTATTAACTATTAATATTTTATATATGTAGGTGCAGATGTACCATAATGGAAGCTATTCTATCAATTCTTTTAATTAATTATATTTCCATAAATCTTCACAATTCGTACTTATAAAGTGAATCTGATTTTCTTCAATTATAATTATTTATTAATTAATTAATATTATATATATCTTGTTTCGAAAACAACTGTGTTCTTACTTTATGTGTAATAAACTAATATAAAACCATTTTCATTTCAGGTTAACAATGTTTTGATGATCAATTAATTATTTATTTTGTATTAAATTCTCACTAAATCTGCATACAGATTCAATTTATTTTTTAATAATATTTCGTAACACTATACAAGACCATATTTTATACAATGCTACTTTTAAATATTTGTGGAATATACATATTTTTCTCATTTTCAACATGTATATATTTTATTTAAATTAATAAACTTATATATTTCAATAAGTAATACTATATAGAAAATGTTTATTGATATGTGTTTAAAGGTACTATTCATTAGTTACATGTAAAATAACATCTTTTCAAAATGTATCCACTTATAATATTAAAGTTTTTGTAATAATTATTTAACAATCTTATTATAAATATTTATTTTAAATAATGATTAACAAATAAAATAAAAATGTATCACTAATTTACTACATATATATAGAAATAATAATTTATACTGTTCATTTATTATTATTGTGAAATTTAAAGAAAAAATATTCAATATGTAGTTAATGAGATATACAAAATAATTATTCTGACTAAATCAAGTTTAAAGTTTTTTAAAAATTAATTTTTACACTATATATAGTTACTAATGTATATATTATATTTATAAATGATATTAAAAATATAATTATACATATACAATTTATTTTAATTATATGTTTGCACATCCTGCAGCATATGAATTGTCTTGATATTTCATCTTCTTCTTCACCTTTGTAGCATCCAAGCATCGTAATCTGTCTTGTTGTACTGCATATTCTGCAACCGATTATAATGAATATCCTAGCAACCCATCAAATGCAGCTAAATAGGCCTGCATTCCAAAGTTAAATGTTCATACTGCCATTGTTACAGCAAATTGTTCTAGAATATTAAAATATAATTAATAAAATATAATACAAATTAATTCAACTTTTATACCTTTGAACATCGAGACTAAATCATATTATGAAAACTTTTCAACTTTTTTTACATATGGGGCTATATTTGCACTTGTTCAATAAAAAAATCTTTATTTTAATCCTGTATAATTATTTTTATATATTATAAATTTATATACCCAGATTTAATATATATATATATATAATATATGAACCTTCATATTTTGCTTTCTTGTAAACACAATAATCTCCACATAATTTCAAAGTCAATAACGTAGCCGGTGTAGTCAATAACTGTAGCAAATAAATAAATTAAATTCAATTGAATTCATATAATATATTCACTAAAGTATTTGAGCAAAAGTTATTTAAAAAATAAATATAAAAAATAATCCATTGAATATGAAATTAATTATATTTATTATAATTTACTGATATTAAAAATAAAATACATGAAATTGGATTACGTAATAGAAATTGTAGACTTTAAATAGATATATAAAGTATGTAGTAGAAATTGTAAGTAAATAAAATAAAATATAGAGTATATACAAAAATTTTGCGAAGCAAAGATATAACACTCCCTATGCATGCAACGTAATTTAGTAATATCCCCTGCCGCTGCTAGCAGTAGTATCGAAATCACTGAAATAGATTTATGTTCGGCTCTATTTGCATACAACAATGTTTTCATTGTTCTATTAAATTACATGCAATATAAATTAGCTTTTACTTACTAAATATATACTTATAGAATTTAAAACATACATATCATATTTGTTTGTTATATGTTAGTAATGAACACTTAGTTTTCATCATATAAATATTAATTTAAAGCATATTATTTAACATTTTAAAATTGTATAAACAACACATAGTTCCTAAAAGTAACCCGCTATAAGTGGCACTGGGGTATTTTGTATACAAATTCGAATTACACGATTTCGCGTAAGTGTTATATCTTTCCTTTGGAAAATCTTTGGTATATATATAAAGATATTACATGGTTAGTGATTGATATATATTGAATATATCAGATTTATAGGTTAATTAAAGCAATGTAGATAGGTGGGTGTATACGGTAAGGGAAGATAAGTTGTTTAAATAATTAAAATAATAGGTATATAAAATCCTGTAGGAGCAAGATTTATCATGGATAAAATTGAAGAAGTATAATGTAGATAGCGAGGAGTGGATTGGGAAAGCCGAAGAGTGAGTTAATTAAATTAATATATTATACACATTTTTCTTAAAGAATCAAATATAAATACAAATATTAACACATTAAATATTAAATCATAAAATAATAATCCCTATCTCTATACCAGATTGCATAATAATTAATTGAAATCTATTAATTAAAATTTATTTGATATCTAAAGAAAATCGATATGATAAAAAACTGTAAACAATATACTGGTTGCTTGGGATATAATAAGTTATAATTTATAACACTTATACATAAAATATAAATTAAATTCATATATATAGTTTTTATCAAATACGAAAATCAAATACAAATACATGCAATTACTGGAATGGAGGCTTATAGATTGTGAACGGAGATTAAGTGAGGTAGGTAATAGTTGGTGTAGAAATGAGATAGGATATCAACAATTAAATGTTACAGGTTACATGGAATATGTCATATGGCGATTTGAATATCATATGTATATAAATTTGAATTTTTTAATAGATATTAAATAAATTGAACAATTTTTAATCAAAGCAAAATTTTATAAATATTAATCATTAATTTGATATTTTGAAATCGATAATATATAAATGTTACAAACTTTATCATATAGTCGATTTCTAGAATAGAATCCTGATCATTACTTTTATATATCAAAATATATTATTTGATAAATCAAGCTTTAATAATAAATTTCCTAAATCAATTCTATAAAGATTATATATTATTATAATAAAAAATAATGAATATATATTAAATAAAATTATTAAAGAAATAATACAGAATAATAAATAGAATAATACATTTGATTAGATATATAATTGAATATGATATTTTAATAACAAATAATGAATATACATATATTTAAAACAAATATATAAATAAACTTTTATTTTATATAAATACTAATAATGAATTACTAACATGTTTAAATAAAGGATCTTTTTTAATAATGTCTTGACCATCATGGATTTTAGTTATAATATTATTGAATTCTGGATCTTCATGATCTTTAGTGATTTAACTGGCATAGCTTTAGAGTAATTTCTCTTTAATTTGATTATAAAAATTCTTAAAATAAATTTACAACATTCTGTATTAATTTAATTGATTAAATAGGTAATTTATATAATTTAAAATACAAACCATTGCATAAGTTTGCTATCCTACATGTTCAATTAGTATGCCTTGAATACCGGCAGAAATCAAATTTGTATTATATTCCAACATCACTTTTGTTTTGACTCCAAAAAGACTTTTCTTAAATGTAATTATTCATCACCTGCAATTAATTATATATTTTTATCTTATATATTATATTCCATATTATTAAACATATTTAATATTTGTATGTACATGTTTGTACATAAAAATATGTATTGGATACTACTGATTACAAAATAAATAAAGTAATATTAAATTATTGAAAATAAATTAATAAATTTATAATAATACAAAAATACACCAATACCAATAAAATAAATACCATGTAAATAATTATTAATTAAAATATTATTATTTTCAATTACAAAATGTTAATAAATAAATATTATTGACATGTCTAAAATATAATATAATTTAAAAGATATTAACAAAGATTTGGCGAATCAAAGATATAACACTCGCTACCTACGCAACATGATTAGTATTCATACATCCCGCTTCTAGCAGCAGTATCGAAATCGATTTAGATTTGCCGCAATTTGCATACTACAATGTTTTCATTACTCTTATTAAATGACTTGCAATATAAATTAGCTTTTACTTGCCACATAGATATTTATAGGATTTAAAACCAACATATCCTAGTTCTATATATTAGCAATAAACACTTAATAAAATAATAATTAAAAGCATATTATTTTTCATTTTAAAAGTGCATAGTTTGATACAAATTTATATTATAAACAACACATAGTTCCAAAAAATGACCTATATATGTGGTGATGTTGGTTTTTGTATACAAAATTTAATTACACGATTGAGTGTTCTATCTTTCATTAGAAAAATCTTTGATATTAATATGAAAAATTTTATTATCTAAAATTTGAATATTGGATATTAAATAATTATATACAATTAGTTTATTAATTATATATTATTATTTGGTAACCAGTGTTCTCGTGCGAAGTGATTTCATGGGGAATGATATTATACGGATTGGTGATTTCGTGTGTAGTTTAAATTCTACTATTTATAAATAATTATTT
Organism: Osedax fenrisi; assembly: GCA_964019155.1. Classification (NCBI taxonomy): domain Eukaryota; kingdom Metazoa; phylum Annelida; class Polychaeta; order Sabellida; family Siboglinidae; genus Osedax; species Osedax fenrisi. The sequence goes on along the minus strand of OZ025240.1, from coordinate 19,342,313 downwards.
ATATATATTATCATTTCACACGAGATCATTCGCCACAAAATTACTTAACACGATATTATTGGTATTCTATTATTTAACTAATTATTTTTTATTATATTACACATATCATTGATTATATAATTAAATAAAAACCATTCGATAACTCCTGTTCTGTTTTGCACTTGATTCTAAAAGATTATTATCATAAAGTTAATTATATATGATATTATAGATTAAATATATATATTACGATATTTATAAGTTTTAATTTTAGCGTTATACTACTCTAAACAGTGAAATTAACAGATATAATTAAGAAGAAATTTACAAATGATAAAGAATACATATGTAATTGTAAATGTGGAATTATAAACTACTAAATACCAATACAGTATTAATATAAACTGCGAGATAATAATACCAAAGATTTTGCGAAGCAAAGATATAATACTCCCTATGCATGCAACGTAATTTAGTAATATCCCCAACCGCTGCTAGCAGTAGTATCGAAATCACTGAAATAGATTTAGGTTCGGCACGTTTGCATACAACAATGTTTTCATTGCTCTATTAAATTACATGCAATATAAATTAGCTTTTACTCACTAAATATATACTTATAGTATTTAAAACATACATATCATATTTGTTTGTTATATATTAGTAATGAACACTTAGTTTTCATCATATAAATATTAATTTAAAGCATATTATTTAACATTTTAAAAGTGTATAGTTAAATACGAATTTACATTATAAACAACACATAGTTCCTAGGTGGCACTGGGGTATTTTGTATACAAATTCGAATTACACGATTTCGCGTAAGTGTTATATCTTTCCTTCGGAAAATCTTTGATAATACCGTACAAATGTAAAATAATTATACAATATGCATTATCAGTGAATTATTATTTAAATATTACATATATATGTATTATATAATAGTTTTTAACATCATATATATTATGTAGTGATGTAAACAATTTGAATATTTAGATTAGAATATTAAAAAAGTATTCATGGGATTAAAGTAGTAGTATTAATATTTTTGTGTACGGTATTAGTATAGCAGTTATTTCATAATTGGAATTTTCAGTTTTCTATAAGCAATAAATATAGTATATTAAGTAATTATAGTATTATTTAATACTTTAAAATATTAATAATTTATTACTATAATATTAATAAATATATGAATTATAATATCATATTATAAATATACATAAGTATGTTAAAATGGTTTTCGCCGAAGATTACAAATAAACTACCCTGTTTGGTTAGAACGGACAAACGGCAATTTTATTTAAAACTATATTTATTAAATTACTTTTATTTCTATATTAACTAATGCTGATTGTATATTTTTCATAATGTATAACTATTATATTGTTAACAATATTTAATATGATATGGTATTATAATAATCATATAATATATATGGATACAGGAGAAGCAGACCACCGATATATTTAAGAGCCGCCCATCGATGTAAATATATGTTACGCTTTCACACGCTAAAATATTCCATATGAGTAACATACATACGTTGTTTATGTGTATTATCATATTAACACAAATATATATTATAATTATATACATATATATTATACATGTATAATAATATTAATAGTAACTGTACGGATTATGGTCAAAAGCTTCGCGATTGATGAGCAATTTGAATGCCCGCAAAATTGTTTATGTGAATTAGTGAATTTACAATAGCTTATGATTGGCCATTATAATTAGCGTATGTCTATTTATAGACTATCATACATGCAACGGCTTATCATTAACATGTGTGTGTGTTTTATAGGCTCACTCGGGATGTAATGCAGCTAAAAAAACCTAGCAATATTAAAAATAAACCCAACAAAACCAAACCAAACAAGTGAAAATAACTAAAACTAAAAATAGTAATGTTTGTACAAACAATCATACGGCGTATGATTCATACGCTATTGTAAATTCACTAATTCGAATAAACAATGTTGCGGGCATTCAAATTGCGCATCAATCGCGAAGCTTTTGACCAGGTACCAACTGTACAATTAAATATTTTATTTTTTATTAAATTTCAATTTGTACTATTAGAAATTATAAGGTACTATAATGGATAACATATTGATGGATTATATTATACATATATAATATATTGGTTCTACTTGAAATTAAACAGACATTCTAAAACTATACCGATCTCATGTGTACGTAACATATTCGAATAATAATCGAATGATTTCTAATAGTTAAATAAATTAAAATATAATAAAAAATCAAATTTATTAACAAATATTTAATTGTACAATTACTATAACGGATAACTATAGATATATATATATATATATATGGATTATATTATTATACATATAATTATAAGATATATTTGTGGATTTGTTTAATATGATATAATACACAAAAGCAGTTTATGTATGTTACTCGTATGGAATATTTTAGCGTGTGAAATCAAGCGTAACATATTTACTTTAGTGACATATATTTATTAATTGGGCGGCTCTTATATATTAGTAAGACCGCCCAAATTGAACTCTTAATTATATCGGCGGCCTGAATATATATATATATATATATATTCGGTACCTGGTCAAAAGCTTCGCGATTGATGCGCGATTTGAACGCCCGCAAAATTGTTTATTCGAATTACTGAATTTACAATAGCGTATGATTGTTTGTTGAAACATTAATATTTATAGTTTTAGTTATTTTCACTTGTTTGGTTTGATTTGGTTGGGTTAATTTTAATATTGTTTAGGTTTTTTTAGCTGCATTACTGTAAATGATTACATCCCGAGTGAGCTTATAAAACACACATATATAAATATATGGTAATTATAATGACCAATCATAAGCTATTGTAGAACCACTAATTCGAATAAACAAGTTTGCGGGCGTTTAATACGCGAAGCTTTTGACCATAATCCATATATTCAATTAATAATATTGATCAATAATTATACTTATTTCAATAGTTTCATTTTAATATAAAATGCATGTTAAAATGTATATTTTAATAAATAAACACAAGAATATAATAATCTATTGATACTTGATAATTAAAGTTAACTTATGCTATCATAATACCAACTATATGATACATTTTCATAATTAAAATTTCATATTTTTATTTTGAAATAAAATGTACATTAGTTCGTATAGATTCTATAATAGAGCCCGTTTTTATATCTAAGTAATTTATCTAATATATATTATAATTATGCTTACATATTATTTAATAATAATTTATTATGATATAATAATTATAATATAATTATTAAAATGTGACATGTGATTTTTAAATTATCCGAAAAATTCGGATCATAACAAGAATTCGACAGCAAGGACATGAACACATACTTGCGGGAGTTATATTTATATTGCGGGAGTTGAAATATTCAAATAAATATATATACGCGTGAAAGTAGATCCGAATGAAAGTAGATCCTAGCATATAGTAATTATATATATATATGTATGTATGTGTGTGATAAAAATAAATCTAGCTCCAGATAGATTCGAACTCGGGACTTTCTGCTTATAAGAATTCTATAGAATGCATCATTTATAGCACTGAGCCACAACCCATGGGTACATGCATGTTATATATTATGCTATTCATTTTCCTATTTAAAAAACATTTATATATATATATATATTATAAATAAATAATTTAAAAAAAAATTACAATTACAATTATTACTATCAGAAATTACTCGATTATAATTCGAATATATTACGTACGCATGAGATCGATATAGTTTTAGAATGTCCATTTAATTTCAAGTAGAATCAATATATTATATATATATAATACTATACGACGTATAATACGTCATAAATATGCTATCCGTTATAGTAACTGTACAATGAAGTATTTGTTAATAAATTTGATATTTAATTAAATTTAAATTATTAAATGGACATTCTAAAACTATATCGATCTCATTCGTACGTAATATATTCGAATTATAATCGAGTAATTTCTGATAGTAATAATTTAAATTTAATTAAAAATCAAATTTATTAACAAATACTTCATTGTACAGTTACTATAACGTATACCATATTTATGACGTATAGTATTATACATATATAATATATTGATTCTACTTGAAATTAAATGGACATTCTAAAACTATATCGATCTCATTCGTACGTAACATATTCGAATTATAATCGAGTAATTTCTGATAGTAATAATTTAAATTTAGTTTAAACAAAATTATTTATGTATAATATATATATATTATATTTATATATATATATATATATATATATATATATATATATTATACATGTATGCGTATTATATCTGAATAATCGCGTATGAATATAAATTATATTGAAAATCATTTAAATGCATAGCTCATCACTGAATGTAACGAGCCTATAGCAAACTATGTTGCGCGCGCGCGCAGTATATTTATAGTTCATGTCCTTGCATTGCAGTGTTGCTGTTGGATTCTTGTGATCATCCAAAAATTCTTATATAAACATAATATAAAAATAAAAGACATATTTATTTTATATAATGAAGATATTATATGATATAAATAATATATAGTTATTTTTAAATATAACTAACCATATATAATATGTTCGTGATTGATAGAAAAGGTAAAATAGTTTAAATTATCCAATATTATATTGAATATACGAATTTAATTTAATATGTGTAAATATAAAAAGGTCATGACATTTGTCATTAATTATAGAACATATATATCAGAAAATAATAAAGTTGGAGCGAAACCTTTAAAATTCAGATTGTCCACAAAATAATTATTTTATGCATACCTTAATATTGTCAACAAAAGAGTTAGCTTATACATAATTTTTATTTGGTAGACAATATTTTTATATATATTTTATTATTCATTATTTTGAAAAAATAATTAGATATATTCAAAGAGTATATCATAATTAATTAGTATGTAAATTTTCACCTTCATGGCTATCTTATAAAAAATGGTTACCAAATGATTATATTTTGCATTGTCCACCAACTGGTTATATTACGACTATATATATATATATATATATATATAGAAATAATTTCGTTCTGATAATAATTAATATACTGGATATAAATATGCTTCAAATTTGTGATTTGGTATAAAATATTAATATTATATGTTTTAATAATAAATTCAATTAAATTATATTTTATCAAATCTTATAATATATCTATAAAATGGAGATTGTTAATCAATTATTCATATTAATCACCTAATACCAGTTTTATCGATTTAGAAATTTTTCATATTTCATTTATCGGCATAATATAATAAATATAAATTAGTAAAAAAATACCATAAACAGGTTCTTCAATTTATCTGACTAACCCTTCTCCTATTGTATATTTAGTGTAAGAAGTATTATATAATATCTTATTAATTAAGAGCCTGGTTTATCTATGATTTATTGTAATGATACATATTACCTACATATAAAATATAGTTTATAAAAAAATATTTATTTAAACAAATAATTGGATAGTTTAAACACACATAAGTGTGATATTGTAAGTAGTAATTTACCCATAGCTATAGAGTGGGGTATGGGGTATATATACCTCTAATTTCTATGATTTTACCACAATCATCTCATGACTGTGAGATACATTATAGTATAAAGTTTATACCCATTTTCAACACTTCCAATACCATATCATGAATATTTCTTACTTAGGTGTTTAAAAATATATACATAATAATAGATATTATTAAATATTATAATAATAGTGTTTCTATTTACATATGAAATGTCATATATATATATATATATATATATATAAATATATTTTCCACATCACTATCATCCATATAAGAAGTGGTATTGCATTCCTGGCAATATTATATACATATTTTAAATACTAACTGCACTTTAATATTCAGTATATTTATAGTATTCCATGGGTGTTTGTGTTTACTATAATTAAATATGACTACTTTAACTTCATATCAGAGGTTTTCTGAAGGATAAATCACAAAATATGGCTTCATGAAATGATTCGCAAAATTGTTGTGTTCTTGGAAAATTTTCTACGATTAAATTGAATTTTATAATTCTTATATTATATATTCTTGGTTATACATTATTACGATTTGTCATTTATGAAACTTGTATCCAGTTAATCCTGTATCATTATCACTATCATCTATATATTCATATAATATTTAATCAAGTTCGCCTTCATTAAAATATCAAAGTTTACTTTAAATTATATAGCTTACTAAGTATACCATAAATTGTGATTAAAAAACTATTTAACAATATGTATTATGGCATTGCTTATGCACTAAGTTATTATACAGTTCACATATAACTAAATATTTAATCTACTTTAAATAATATCATATGGATAATTACTTTGAGAAGAATACTTTGTACAAAACTGTACAACTCTGTTATATAAGTAATGTTTGCATATATACAATACTATAGTACAAATTCTTATATTAAATAATAAATGATTACAATATAAAGTTATATTATAATATTTATATAAAATGTTAGATTATATAAAATTTATAATACACATGAGTTTATAATATACACTATATATAAATATTTTAATATACACATATAATATATATATATATGAAATATATAAATATATAAAAAAATGTATAATTATGTAAATAGAATTATAATTAATTTATAAACACATCAAAGGATTTTAATATTTTTAACACATTAATTAATTTTAATATTAAGTTTTATTATTATATTCTATAAATAATATTTCATTAGTAGGTGATTACCAACCGTGGCAGTACTCGGAATATGCGTACGTTGTATGAGGTGTGTTTATATTTTAAGATAATGATTGACGCGTGATTGCATATTCTAGATGCAGACACACTAATTCATTATATAACCAGATTATATATTATATATTATATATTATTTATATATTAAATTTAATTGAATGGAATTAAATCTACTAATTTATTTTATTAATTATGTATATATAAATGTAATATATAAATACATTACCTATACATAGATACTATAGTACTACATATAGATACTATAGTACTATATATAGTATAATTATATAAATATTATATAATACTAAATATATATAAATAAATAATTATTATAATAAAGTATATATATAAATACATTACATATACATATATACTATAGTATAATTATATATAATACTAGATATATATATATATATATATAAATAAATAATTATTATAATAAAGTATATATAAATACATTACCTATACATAGATACTATAGTATAATTATATATAATACTAGACATATATATATATATATATATATATATATATATATATATATATATAATAAAGTATATATATAAATACATTACCTATACATAGATACTATAGTATAATTATATATAATACTAAATATATATATATATATAAATAAATAATTATTATAATAAAGTATATATAAATACATTACCTATACATAGATACTATAGTATACTTATATATAATACTAGATATATATATATATATATATATATATATATATATATATATATATATATCACTTTGTTTACATAGCAACCAATATATAGTTGTGTTAATAACTGCTTAGCTTTTAAATATCTTTTAATTGTATTATTATTATAAAGATAAGTACGTATTCATTTATTTTTTATATTATCTATTATATTAATATATATTAAATATTAATATCCAACTTATTTGAAATACATAATAGTTGTCTTTAAATTATAATCATATCTTATTTAGATATAATTATATTTAGTATTTGTTTACATTTTATTATAACAAAATAAAAATCCTAACAAATAAATAATAATCACAAAGATAATAGAATTATAAATTCGATAAATTAATTAAATTCAAATATATATTACATACTGTTTATGTATATTCATACTTAGCTACATTATTTACTATTTATAAAATTAATTAACTAGTAGTTTATAATAATATTATAACTGATATTCTCCCGTGGATCTCCCTTGGGAATTTGCTTTTGGTAGTCGGATCTACCAACCTTCATTTGAGGTTAGCTACCAACTTACACCTAGATAGTCTACTGCTGTATTTACTTACATACAGATCCATCAATTCTACCTCGGACGATACACTGCCTTACATCTCAGACAATCGGACCATCATTGCCCGGCTGCCACCAAGCATACCAGGAGCCTACTAAAGTCAACCGGTGCTTGTCAAGTCAACTCGTCATATAGCAAAACGGACTGAATACCAAACTTCTTCAAAAATATCCCTGTTACGACCAGTTTTTATACATTTATTATTATATTTATTATTATCTATTTCATTCAATTTAATCCCACAATCTCAAGTATACCATGTCCTCAAATTGTTCACATTGTAACCTTCCCGCATACGAATATTATCTCAAATGTAAAACATGTCCATCTATTTTACATTATAATTGTTTATACCCCGCAGCTATTATTTCTAAATCCTGGTTTCATTCTAAAAACCCCCCTCCCGCTTATGCTATTGCTATATGTAATTCACCTAACTTCATCTTCTCATGTTCCTCATGCCTAGCCTTAACTAAGTTTCCTTCGACTAATCATACAACTACTCCACCCATTACTATGCCATATTCACCTTCTACTTTAACTGACAAATCTATACATAATACTTGTTCCAAGGTAACGCCAAATATAACATCTGATATATATTCTTCTACTACGACTATTAATATCCATCCCAAGCATAATGCTAATACCCAGCCCAATGATAATACTTCTAGAAACATTCCAAAGCTAATGGACTTAAAATTTTCCTCAAATCACACACCAACCCCTATATTATCTAGTTCAACTTCCTCAAAGTCTTCATCCATACGCTCCATAGATAATTCCCTCATACTAGTACTTGAACACCTTCTTCCTTATGAAGTTAACTATAATTTCATAGTATCATTAATTGACTATATAAAACTTCCACATTCTTATATTACTTCTGCCTCATTTCTTACCAGTACTGCTATATTACGTTTCACTAATATTTCTGCTCGTGATATATGTTTCTCCTCCCTTCTAAAAATCTCACCACATAGTAATTTTAAGCATATATTTATTCGTCATTATTTACCTGACTCTACTAGACTTCTTGGTAAGGTACTATATCATGCCCTAAAACAAAAACTCACGCCCATTTTGTATAAAGTATTTTTTAATAATCGTTCCCAAACATTTGAACTTAGGGATAAAAAAAATCCTCTTTCATATCCCCCTTTTCTCATCTCTGAATCTGATCTAACAAAATGGTTTGATTCTTTTGATCACTATAAGAAATCATTTATAAATAATTCTTCCTCTCAAGCCTGACTATCCTCTAATATAGCCTTGATCAATATTCGCTCCTTGAGATCAAATATATCCCTTCTGTTCCCATACCTTAAATTACAAAAATTTATTATAATCGCATTAACTGAGACCTGGATTTCTAATAATGACTCTGATATATTTGCCTCCATCTTGGACTTTGGATATACACTCTATCTCGCTCCACGACAAATGGGCCGTGGTGGTGGGGTAGGATTTATGATACGTAATGATTTTTACCTATCTCCATCCATTTCATTCCCCCCTTTTCATATAGTGATTGTATTTCGCTGACCCTCAAGCTTCCTAACTTAACTCTACATCTTACCGTTATCTATCGTCCCCCAAAACCTGAAACCAGTTTATTCTTTGATGAATTTCATGATTTTATCCATAAACTTCCTTCATCTTCATCCTATCTACCAATAGTTCTTGGTGACTTAAACTATCACTATAATTCTCCCATCTATCCCCATGGTGACTTTAAACTCCTAACTGAGTCTCTTTCCTTGTGCCAACATATATCATTTCCTACCCATTCTAGTGGCAATACACTTGATATGATATTTACACCCCTATCCAGTCCTCTTATTAGATGTATAAACCCTAACTCCTTTCAAAAAATTGAACTACTAACTGATCATTTTATTATTGAATTCTCTATAAATCTAAAATTCACAAATATTAAACGAAAACGTATTACATATAGAGATTTTAAGTCTATCGACCTACCAAGATTTGTAAACAATATCAAAACTGAGATCTCTTCTTCAACTTCCCTCTGTCCGGTACTCCTAAACTCCACTCTCCTAAATATTATCAATATACATGCACCTACAAAAACTACATTAATTACCGACCGCCCTTTTTCTCCCTGGTTCTCCCACGAACTTTTCATCTTCAAGAAGAGTGTTCGAAAATTTGAGAAGAAATTTCTTAAAAATCCTTCTACTGAAACTAAATTAGCACTATCACTAGCTAGAAAAAATTACAAATCTACTATATCTCGTTCAAAATCTATCTATTATAACAAAAAGATAGCATTGATATTTTCCAATCCTCGCAAATTATTTAAAATAGCAAATAAAATTCTCTCTCCTCCAGATGAAAAAATCCTCCCCATTTTACCTAACACGTCAAATTTTCAACTGTGTTCTCTTTTTGAAAAATTCTTTAACCATAAAATTGCAAGCATTAATAATATTATTTGCGCATCTACTCAACCCATACTCAATCCTACCATATATATTACCCATCATATTGACTCATTAAGTACATTCACTATTCCTTCACTGTATGAAGTAAATGACCTACTCATGAAATCTCACTGTACCTCCCCCACTGATCCCCTACCTTTATCATTATATCACAAACTTTCACCCTTATTTTCTCCTATTTTCTTGGATATTATTGCGAACTCACTAAACTCTGGCCAAGTTTCACCCTGTCTCAAGACTGCCATAATATCCCCTATTCTAAAAAAACAAAACTTGACCCAAACTCATTTAGCAATTATCGCCCGATCTCCCACCTACCCTTATTAAGTAAAATATTAGAAAGAATTGTTTCCAAACAACTCATAGCCCATGTAAATAAAAATAATCTTTTCGACCCGTTTCAAAGCGCTTTTCGTAAGGGTCATTCAACCGAAACAGCTCTCCTATGTATTACTGACACTATATTATCTACCTTAAATAGCAACACGTGTTGCCAGCTAATCCTACTTGATCTATCATCTGCTTTTGATACCCTGGACCATAACATATTAATCTCGCGACTTACTTTAATGGGTATATCTGGCTTAGCATTAAAATGGTTTACTTCATATCTCACTAACAGGAATATCTCTATTATGATTGACAAATCTTACTCGCCTCTTTCTCCTCTTAACCACGGTATTCCCCAAGGATCTGTTCTAGGTCCATCCCTCTTTTCTATTTATATCCGCCCTATTGCTGATCTAATTAAGAAATTTCCAAATATCCACTACCATATTTTTGCTGATGATATCCAACTGTTTACCTTTTTCCCTATAAATTCTCATAATACCATTAACTCTGAATTAATCGAGTGTGCTAACTCCATAAGATTATGGCTCCTCTCCAATAAACTACTAATTAATTCCTCTAAGACTACTGTACTTAACATATCTACTTCTGAAACTTCCTTTCCAAACTTTACTCTAAATAACATGATTATTTCTCCTTCTCATTCCTCCAAAAACCTAGGATTAGTATTTGATGACAAATTATCATTTAAGAATCACATATCATCCATTACAAAATCATCCAACTTTCATCTCTTCAGAATTAAAAAAATACGGACATCACTTTCCAGAAACCTTACTAAAACTCTAATTAATGCTCTTGTACTTTCACGTATTGACTACTGTTCTTCCCTACTGAATTTACTTCCTGCTAAAGCTACTGCTCCACTTAATCGGATTATCCGTTCCTCAATACGTACTACTTACTGTTTAACTCGACTGGATCACTCTACTACAACATCTCATCAATCATCTCGTATGTGGCTACCCTTCTCCCTCAGGTGTAAATTACGTATACTATCTATAATCCATAAATCAATATATTCTTTTACCCCTAGCTATATCTCTGATCTAATTAAAAAACGTACTATATTATCTTCTCTTCGTTACCAAAATGCTCCTCTACTTATCTCCCAGAACTCTAGTAAAACTTCCCTAAATTCTAGAGCTTTTAAAAATTCCGGTCCAATCCTATGGAATTCCCTCCCTCCTACCATTCGTTCTATTAGATCCCACAAAAGATTTATAAATCTTACTTCTTCTTTTCTCTCTACCCATAATCATTAAATCATCCAACTTATTATTTGTATCCGTGTTATATTAAATTTATATCATTATTAAATCGTTATTGTATTATTATTATCTTATTATTATATAACACTATACTATATCAATGCAGTCTGTAGTATATACAACTACACCATATCAATGCAGACTGTAGTATATAATAGTCCTTTATATTGTTTATTATTGTTTTTCCGTTGTATATTGAATGTATATTATTATCAAATTATTATCGTATTACTATTATTTTATTATTATTTTCTTCCCGCACGAGCGAAGGGGTCTACATGACACTATTTTAGTGCTAATAAACTCAATATCATCATCATTATCATCATCATATATATATATATATATTATATATATATAATAATATATATATATTATATATATATAATATATATATATATATATATATTATATATATATATATAAACTTTATATTATAAAGTATAATGTCATATGCATATGCATGCCTATGTATTACATTATATTGAATTAATATTATATATAAACTTTATATTATAAAGTATATAGAAATATAGCCTATACATTACATTCAATTTAAATTGATTTTATATTATACAAATTAATTTATAATTAGCTTCAATTGATTTAATAATTTAATTTAGTTTTTTTTTTACAAACTTGTTATTACAAACTATATAAAAAATATAGTTATATAACCAATTAGTAAATATATCACAACTCTTGTATATATAACCACGCCTATATACGCCTATACATACGCCCATTTATAAATTACAACGTAAATTCACCTTATTAGAATAATAGTACTGCCACTAGGGTTGTAAAATTTCAAATACTTTCAAGGCTTCGAAGCCATCAAATCCTAAAAATCAAGGCTTCGAAGCCAATACAAATATTCAAATCCTAAAATCTTCGGCTTCGAAGCCTTCAAATCCAAAAATGTAAGGCTTCGAAGCCTTCAAATCCAAATTGAAACTTCAAAGTTTATAAAATTAAGGTCATAAAAATTAAATATAAAGAATGGATTAAATAATATATATTAGAGGTTTAAATTTAGCCCATTTTACATTATCTCGAGACAATCAAATCCTAATTTTCATTATCTCGAGACTTTCGAGATAATGAAAGTTTATAATAAATATAAATGTTTTGAATATTTTACCTCGTACCCCAGAAAAACCTACAAAATTGACTTTTTGCCATTAAAATGATTTTTTGTCATCTAAAATCTTCAGCGTCGCTTTTTTGAAATATTTTTTTTACATTTTTTCAAAGTATTTTTTTGAAATTTTTTGAAATTTGTTTGAATTTTTTTTGAAAATTTTGAATTTTTTTTGAAATTTTTAAAATATTTTTAAACATATTTTTGAAATATTTGTAAACATTTTTGTAGACATTTTTCTAGACATTTATTCAAAATATATTTTGTAATATTTATTTTTATTGATATTTTTTGTATTTTAAAAAATATTATTTGAAATATTTTTTTAAATTTTTCAACTAATCTTTGAAATATTATTATTTTAAGATATAATTAAAATATTGTAATTATATAATAAATATATAAATATTATATGATATAAATATTATACTTTTTAAAATATGTGTAGAACATTTATAAAACATATATTTTGTAGCAATACAGAAATACAGAATCAGAAATAGCTATAATTAATAAATAATATATAGGCAACAACAATCATAATATAATTTATAAATATTAGATCGTGAAATATTTGTTATTATGATCAACAAATATCTACTAGAATGATAATTTGTAAATATATTCTATTGTAAATAGAATAATAATACAATAATTAACACCGGAAAGCTTATTGAATTTTATAATATACTTCATATTGTAGTTTTTTTTTTAATTTGTATTATAACATAAGTTATGTACAAAAATGTAGTACAATTATATATAACATTATAAACATTTCAATTATTGAAATTTTCAATATCTATGAAATAATTAAATACTTATTTTCCAGATATTACAATTTACATAGGATTAATAGGCATATAGTATATATTTGGCTTTGGCAATATTTAGTATACTCACGTTATCAGTTGTATACATTATAATAATGTATTATAATAATTATCAATTAAATTAAGATTTAATTATATTTTTATAAATTGTATATACAATTTTAATATTATTTTTATTTTACACAAATATCCGAAATTAATTTACTAAAACCCATACCCGTTCTTGGACCATTTTTCGAAACCCGATCTCATGAAATTTTGCTAGAACCCGGAATTGATACCCGAAACCGAGTTCGGGTTAAACCAGTAATATATATAAATAATATAATATATATGTTTATAGTATATATGATAACAAATTGTATTGACAAAGAAAATATACTAGATTTAATATATCTATATATACAATTTATTATAACATATTGGGGGGCAAAACATACTTAGCCCCCCCCCCATATTTTTGAATGGGAGGTCCGATACCCACCGCCACCCCCCCCCCTTCCGATGCCCCTATATAAATATATATATATATATATATATATATATATATGCTGTATATGCTGTATACGGTCTAAAGGTAATTTTATTCTAGAAACAAATTAATTGTAATTCTGAAAATGTATCATATAGTTACTAGTATACTATAGTACTATTATGATAGTATAAATTAACTTAACTTATTAATAATCAAGAGTAGATTATATTATTGTATATAGGTATTAAAATATATCCTATGTATTAAAATATATATCTTATCATATCTATAATATTAAATTAGTAACTGTTGAAATAAATATAAATATGGATGAATATTTAAATTATATGATTATTATAATAATATCATATTGTATACAATATAGATAACAATATTATAGTATAAAATAATGAAATATATACATAATATATACGATCAGTATTAGTTAATATCGAAATAATAGTAAGATAATATATATATATAAAATATATGTATATATATTTAAATAAAATGTTCATTAGTCCATTGTAACCATCAGGGCCGGCTTAAGGGGGGGGGGGCAAATCGGGCAATTGCCCGGGGCCCCAAATGTTGGGGGGCCCATGAATTATTTGAGAAATTTTTTTTTTACTATTTATATGAACAAAAAAATTTCTTAACTATTTTTCTTATATATTATTAATTCTAATTCAAAAAATAAAAATAATATAATACATTAATTAAATATGAGTCATTTAGGCCGATTTGAAGAGTGAATTTTACAAAAATTGACACGAAGATATGGTGGAAACAGCTACATGAAGATTTTGGAGCACATGCTAATAGTTATAACATAGATCTTC
Source organism: Osedax fenrisi (assembly GCA_964019155.1). Classification (NCBI taxonomy): domain Eukaryota; kingdom Metazoa; phylum Annelida; class Polychaeta; order Sabellida; family Siboglinidae; genus Osedax; species Osedax fenrisi. Next base: position 19,326,852 of record OZ025240.1, on the reverse strand, counting down.
TCACACATCTCTGATTGTTAGATAAAATAGTATGAAACGGATTGATAAATAATTGTTTGATAAACTAGAAGGTGATAAATGATAAACGTATTAAGGGATTATTAACCATAATTGAATATTAACAATTTATAATTCTATAATTAGTTTACAAAACAAAAAGTATACTTTTTTTTATTAAAATTAAATATGATGTATATAATAAGATATATTTTAACTATGATTTCTGATATTTGTAAATGATTATATTGATTATAAATTACGAAAAACGATATTCTATATAGATTTATAATTGTTATAGTAATTAAAAAAATAGATATTTTCAAAATAATTAATTTTCTCTATATTATGATCGTATTAATAAAATGTGTATATTCTCATAGTGTATATATTATTATAGTTGTATTAGTACACATAATATATATATATATATATATAATAGTTTTAATTTAAATAGGATTATTCTGCTTTAGGTTATTCCTATAGTATTTTTAATAATGTCTATTGATGAAAGGGAATTATGTACATAACATTATTATCTTTTTCAACATACTATTATTACAGAAAGATATTATATTTATTGAAACAGATATTATTTATAAATATATATATATAACATAAATATAATACTAAAGGCATTTTTCAATTATCAACCTCTTACTTACAAATGAATGTTAGATTGACATCACCCTCATCTATTTATTTACAAATAAATATACACAATGGCGATATTCGTATTGGAGAATAGGTGATAAGTTATCACTGATAACTACATAATTGAAGAAATAAAAAATTCAAAATATTATATTATATATCAGTGTATTCAATTCCAGATATATCACATGTAGCCTACATGATGTAGGTAGGTAACAATTATCGTTATTTATATAAAATTAGGTACTATTATTATATAAGTATTTATTGATTTACGATTGTACGCTGAGATTCATTATCACTGGTAATTTATCACATCGGTCAATATTTAGCTACCGATCTATTAGCATTTTTTAAATAAAAATATAATTATAATAGATTATAGAGCTCAAAGTTATGAAAATGCCAGCAATATCTCTAGAAGATTCAACGACATGAAATATATTATAATATACCATAGTCCATTAATGGACTATAGTATATGGTCAATATGGATCCACATATCTACACTGTGTATTCCTTAAATCTGGTTGGGCAAAATGCCGTTAAATCTTCGAAAAGTGTAGCAATATTCTTTGACTTCATCCCAAATCAATATAATTTATTTAGCCAAACTATATAAAGAATATATTTACATCTAGATTAAAGAAGAATATAATATTTTTTATTAAAAGCATTATTGAATATAAAATTGTGATCGCAAGCAGATTCTGTTAGTGCACTCTCTTGTGGACTTCTTATAATTACATAATTTATATCTGATATTATATATGTTAAAATATAACGTAAATTACATTACTAGAGTCAACGTATTTATTCAATAAAATGCAAGAATTTGAGACTTCAATATCATGAAAACCGTTGAACTAATTACTTTGTAGAATAAAGTCGATGAGAAAAGTATTGCAATTAGATTACATTGAGATAATAGCGGTAATACAAATATTTATGCACTCTATAAATCAGTGGTTCCCAACCTATGGGTCATTGAGTATTTTGTGTAGGTCATGAGTCAATTTCTAAAAAATAATATAAATGCTTTTATCCTGCAAGGGCTTTTATATGCAAATTGGATTTATGGACGAGAAAAATTTAAGATGGAAATATATATTTAAATATATGTATATTAATGTAGATATGATTATTTTATGATTAAAGTACAATAATAACAAAATAAAATTGTCATTGGGTCATGGTATATTTTTTTAATTAAGAATTATAAAAAAAGGGTCACGGTGAAAAAAGGTTGGGAACCACTGCTCTAAATATATATGCGAGAAAAGAAATTATTTTGAGGAGTTGATTAAAGTATACAAACAAATTATAAAATAATTAGTATAATGATAAGATATGATAAAATTGAAGAGTTATAAATATTAGTTTTTGCTAAAATGGCCCATTTAATATGTTATTCAATTATTATGGGGCCCATACGTTTTTTTTTGCCCGGGGCCCATAGTATGCTTAAGACGGCCCTGGTAACCATAGTTATCATATATTATGTGTATGTGTGTATTTGTGATTAAACATAACGGATGAGTTATACTTATTATAACTCAGTATAATACTGTATACTTTATAATATATGCTTTATTCTTTCTATAGTTCAGTTATTAGCTGTATGCAGTGCATATTATGCACTGATGTATGCATTTAAACATATATTCTATGTATACATATCTGCACTCGTCGCGCGCTCGACACCCGCTTCAAATGTTGAATACTATTCAATGAATACTGTTCCCAATTCGTTACAATGGTTACTAACCATATATATTATAAAGATAAAATATCATATATTATTTAAATAATTTCTTCTAAATTACTACTGACTAGTACTGAATAATTAATACCAAAACCCTGGTATAGAGATTTTTTAGTATTGCGAGCTTCTGTATATTAATGTTGAGATATTAAAAAAATTTAAATTGAGTTAAACATGCGCTATTTTTTTCAAATTAATAAATATATGTATATAGTCTTATATGGCTCGATAAATTATAATACAATAATTATTATAATAAGAATTAATTATATCATAATATATTATTATGAAATACTAATATGTGTTGTATTTAAGTCACTCATTTTATAGATTTATAGAATAGAATTTAAATATAAATAAAAATATTCAAAAGTTCATGAACTCTACAGCATATACAATTAATCACTAGGAGGTGACGTGACTATAGTTAAATTAATAACAAATAAATATATATATGAAATATCATTTATTTAAATAAAGTTTACTTAAAATATGAAATAGTTCCATATAATTAAATAATTTTATTTATATGTATTATCATATTAATTATTAATTATTAAAAAAAAAATATCGAGTCCTATTATAAATACTCGACTCGACTCGAAAATCAACTGTTGAGACTCGACTCGATAAATATTCAAATGGACTCGAAAATTACAGACTCGACTCGACATTTTTTACTAGGACTCGAGATTTGGACTCGAGGACTCGAAATTTTACAACACTAACTGCCACGGTTGGTAGTAACACATTATTATAATCCCGTATCATTATTCAGTGATTATATATTATATTTAATCATGTATATTACTATCTTATAAATATAAGTGATCATTCTATATAATTTTATCAAACTATATTGCCAGCAGTAAATATGATCGATATATATCTTATCTCTAGTAATTTACAATATTATATATGATATGTCACTCCCATCTAAATATAGATCAGTTACTAATTTAAATTTAAATATATATCGCAAGCAATACGCATATCATGCAGTATAAATATACACCTATATATTTAGGTCATACAAATTACGATATTTTCAAGTTTTATCATACTTAGTAATTTGATTAATTAATAACATTATGTACATATATTATGTTATTCTTATTAATATTATGTTAAGTGAATATATATGTACATTATATAATATAGAAATAACATTTATATACTTGGATTCACATTAAATGTATTATATTAAAATGAACAATTCACAGCCTCATTTATTTTGAATATTATACGTCATTTATATTTCAAATTACTAAACCTATCTACGTATTACGATTTTTATTGTCCTTTGTAATTCTAAATATTTGTTTATAAATTAAATAAAATCCAAAAGTTACGAAATTATTATCAATTATTTAACTATATATAATATAAAATAAAAATTGAATAAAATATTTTTTAAATTTAAAATTCAAATATCATAGAATTTATATTTGTGATCCTACTATGACGTCGCAGTTAATTTTTCGTTTTATATTTCGTTTTTTGATTAAAACACATTATTTTGGTATAAATAAGTATTATTTCAAAATTTTATGAATAGAGTTCATATTTATTTATACCATATTATATTAATATGGATAATCTATTTTCATGCATATTATGCTTTAAGGTGGACAATTTGAGTCGTTCCAGTAGAAATGGTTTTTATTTATTACACATCCAATATTGATTACTATTATATATATATTAATTTCATTATGATATTAAAATTCATTGAATATAGATTTAATTATACATACTATTTTTTAGAATATCATTTTTATATAAATAACTGATTTATAAAGAATGTGACATGTATTAATTTGATAAATTTAACATGAATAGAAATAATTAAATTATATATATTTATATTTTATAACAAATATTTATGACATAGACGGACTAGCAGGTAGTGAATCCGAGCTATCCAATCTAATAAAAAAGATTGACAGTACATCGCGTAAATATGGAATGGAGATTAATGCTACGAAAACTCAAATTATGACTAATTCTGAAGGTAATTTCACATCCGAAATAAAGATAAACAACGATACACTCAAAATAGTTGAAAAATGTAAATACTTAGGTGCAATTAGACGATAAAGGTTCCAAATCTGAAATAATAGCTAGAACAGGTCAGACAATAACTGCATTATCAAAACTAAATGTTATATGGTACGACAAATCACTTCAACTGAAACTAAAAATTCGACTTATGCAATCGCTAGTAAACTCAATATTCCTCTATGCGTGCGAAACGTGGACGCTAACAAAGGAGTTACAAGGACGTATTAGAGCTTTGGAAATGAGATGTTTAAGAAGGCTAATGAACATATCATACCGAGACAAGATAACCAATATTGAGGTACGGAGTCGAGTTGTTAAAGAAATTGGCAAACACTCAGAATTGCTGGCGATGGTCATTGCAAAGAAGTTGAGGTGGTTTGGTCATGTATCACGATCAAACTCTATGTCTAATACTATTTTGCAAGGATCCATTGAAGGTAAAAGAAGAAGAGGACGGCCAAGGACACAATGGCAAGATAATATCGTTGAATGGACTAGTCTTGGAATAGAAGAAGCGATGCGAGCGACCCGGGATAGAGACCGATGGAAACGTATTATATTGAAGTCAACTGCGCCCCTACGGCATCCAAATGCTATGGGATAGGTAAAAGGTAAAAAAAAACAAATATATTTAACATTTATTCAACAGTTTCTTAAAATATACAATATATATTTGTATATATTTATATATTTGAAATTAATAATTTGTATTAAATTATTATTCTATGATAAAAATGTCCTATAGTTATAATCAAGTCTTATCAAATCGATTCAGAAAACATGAACCTGGGCTAATCTATGAGATTATCATAAAAATGGTTTGAATTTAAAATATTAAAATATTAAATTCATTAAATATGCATATATATTATATACAATGTATATTATACATATATTAGGATATTAAAATACATTTAATTATAATTTAATTATATGTATTTTTTTTATAAATAATTAATTGATAAATAATGTAATTACTTTGATGAATTTAACATGAATAGAAATAATTAAATTATATATTTACTAGCATAAATCATATATTATAATTTACATGTAGTTTAATAACAATTTAATTATAATATATAAATGCATTTATTTATAAAAAAAATATATTTGATAAAATTATTTCTCAAAATATAAAATATATATATATATAAATTTGAATTACATTATTATTCTATGTCTATATAATGTGTGCATATATACATATATGTTATATGTAACTATAGTTATATACTAATAATGATTTAATTTTCTACAGTTAGCTCGGTTCAGAGATCATCAACCTGCACTGCAGACCCTGTAGGTGGGCTAATTCATGTTCCTCTTGTTAACATGGTTTTTACTTAATTATGAAATATTAAGATTAAAGTATAGTATATGTATTTAAAATATTAATATGTATCTGGTATACATTTAATTTAAATTTATATATTTAAATACTTTAATAATTAATTATAAATACATTATTTATACATAATATGAAATATGGGTAAATTTTATACATTTTATTAATTTAACATGAATAGAAATAATTAAATTATATATTTACTAGCCTAAATCATATATTATAATTTACATGTAGTTTAATAACAAGTTAATTATAATATATAAATGTATTCATTTATAAAAAAAAAATATTTGATAAAATTATTCTCAAAATATACAATATACATATATAAATTAAAATTAAATTACTATTCTGTCTATTAAGTGTGTGCATATATACATATAACTATAGTTATATAATACTAATGATTTAATTTTCTACAGTTAGCTCGGTTCAGAGATCATCAACCTGCATTGCAGATCCTGCAGGTGGGCTAATTCATGTTCCTCTTGTTAACATGGTTTTTACTTACTTATGCAATATTAAGATTTAAATATATTATATTTATTTAAAATATAAATATGTAATCTGATATACATTTAATTTAAATGTATATATTTAAATACTTTAATAATTAATTATAAATAAATTACTTATAATGTGAAATATAGGTAAATTTTATAAATTTTAAAATGTTTACATTAATAGAAATAATCAAATTATACACCTAAATAAATATATTTTAACAAATAATTTCTAAAAATGTATTATGAATATATTTAAAATTAATATTTTTACTAAATAATTATTATATTATAATAATGTTTATATAATGTTTAAACATTTATATAATAATAATTTTAATTTCCTATAGTTAATTCAAACCGATTCAGAGAAGATCAATCTGGGCTAGTCTATGAGATTCTCATAAAAATGGTTTTACTTCACATATTTCACTTTCAATATTAAAATATGTTAAATTTATTAAATATACAAATATATATAATTTATTTATTAGTATAAATCATATTATGTATATATATATATATATAAAAATAATATGAATATAATTTAATTACAATATAAATATGTGTAATCAAATTAATTCTCAAAATGTAAACAAAATATTTGTAAAATTATTATAGAATAAGTATATGTTAATTTAATATTATCACATAATATATATTCATATTATTAAAATTAAATTCATAGTAATATATACATTTATTGATATTTTAATATAACTATTATATTATAACTAATTAATTCTCCATTAGGTAAAAGAAAGGATTATACAGCTGTTATCAAGGATCTCAGTATAAGCTAAATGTGGAAGATAAATAAATACTATGTCTAAAAAATATATATATATAACAATTAAAAATAAAATAAAATGTTGTATATAATTGAATCTTACTATGAAATCATATCTTACTATAAAGTCATCTGTTTAATTTAAACTATGATAAATATAGTTACTATATATAGTACCATTCATTATGCATGATACACATTAAATTAAATTTGTGAATTTAAATAAATTTATAAAAAAAATTACATTTATTTTATTAATTGTATATATGAACATATGATAATCAATATAATTATATCTGAATAAATCACTCATATTTTATTATATCATTTATATGAACACAGGATAATCATTATAATTATATTTTAATAAATAATTCGTATATTTATGTATATTTTAGTATTTATGAAATATTTATAAATCAATTCATTTTATATATGGCTGTATTTTGATTACATACACATAATTGTTTTTTTTAATTCACTGTTAATATTGAAAGAATATATTAATTTATAATTAACTAGTTTACATAAAAAAATAATTATTAATTATATAAATTGTATGTAGACTATAGTTTATATATAGTCTAGACTATTTATATTCTAGAATATATTGTAATACTATTTAATAAATTATATATGAAATTACTATTTAATAAATAAAATTATATTTTAATAAATCACTTGTTAATGTATTATTATTTATGAAATATTTTAAAATCAATTAATTATATAATATTCCACTATATATTAATGTATTATTAAATAAATACTAGAAAAATAATTAATATATTAATTTATAATTTAAGAACAATTTATAAAGCTATTTTTGTAATCTTATTTTTAAAATTAAAAAATTATATATTAATGTAATGTATTATGAAATAACTGTATATATATAAATAGTTAATATATTAATTTATAACTATATGATAACTATAAAAATAGAATTACTATTAATAAATAATATATGTTATATATATATATAAACATAAATAATTACAAATCATTAATCCTGTGATTAATCATCTGGTAAACAGTGTAAAATATAACATAATTATACTTTTCCATTATAAATATGTTTATATAATGTGGGCTAATCTATGTATAATATACAGTTTCACTAAATTCAACATATATGACTAGATTATGAGTAATTTATTATAATTTTGTTAGATATAATAATAATATTTTTTTAAATAATAATTATATTTATTATGTATTTTATGTTGTATACTATACAAACCTATCAGTTGCATTTAGATTGATTTGTATAGTTATAATTATAGTTACATGTATTTTTAAATAAAATAATAATAATTAAATATATATAATTAATAATATCTATAGAATATTTTATTATTTATAATTTCACAAATTAATTATATTTTATGAAAATAAATAATTATCATGTATATTCATGCAGTCCTATATATTACTGAATAATCATATATATATATATATATTATGATAAAAAGATTTAATATTTAGATAATTCCGATTACTAAATAATCAATTATATATATAGGATAGTTTAGAAATGTGATGTATTTAAAATAGTTTTTAATAATTGTTTGCTTTAAAATAATGTTATCTGTACAATGTATATATTACAATATTATAATCTATTATTTAACAATGTATTGTATAATATAATAAATTGTATCATCAATACCCGGATCAATACATTTTAGGATATAATAACATTTATTAATTCATTTTAATAAATTTAATAAATTTATGGATATACAATAACAATTATTAATTAATTGTAATTCATTTCGAGCTATTTATGTAATATAAAATATTTGTAAGAAAAAAAAATATCATTGGAAAAGTAAAAACCTCTTTATAAGAAAACCTCTCTATAAGAAACAAAGTACTGACAAAAAATAGTTTCTTATAGAGAGGTTTTACTGTATATATATATAATTGATTATTTAGTAATCGGAATTATCTAAATATTAAATATTTTTATCATAATATATATATATATATATATATATATATTATGATAAAAAGATTGTTATCATAATATATATATATATATATATATATATTATGATAAAAAGATTTAATATTTAGATAATTCCGATTACTAAATAATCAATTATATATATATATACAGTAAAACCTCTCTATAAGAAACAATTTTTTTTCAGTACTTTGTTTCTTATAGAGAGGTTTTCTTATAAAGAGGTTTTTACTTTTCCAATGATTTTAAGAATTAATTTATAATTGAAATTGCATTATATAACCTATAGGGGTTATATAAAAAAAAATATCTTATATAATAATTAATTTCTATAATTGTTATCAATAACTTCTATTTATACTTCTATTTTTATATAATTATTTTTTATATTTTGTATACAATAAGTTTCTTATAAAGAGGTTTTTCTTATATTTTTCTTATAAGATTTTCTTATAAAGAGGTTTTTTAATGTGAAAAAGGTTGAATTCCAACAAAATGTGTGAACAATTTTCTTATAAAGAGGTTTTTCTTATAAAGAGGTTTCTTATAGAGAGGTTTTACTGTATATATATATATATATATATATATATATATATATATATATATATATATACAAATAGAACACGTTAAAAATAAAACAAACCAATAATATTACGAAACAATATAATACTTATCACTATAATATGAAATAATAGTACATTAGTAATATTGTATTTTAATAATATAATACATTTGAAAAATATATTCAAAATATATTAGAAAATATTATATATTTAAAATATATTTATACAAATACAAATTGAATTCAAAGAAAAATAAACTGTTAATACATATAATCACTCTGTCAATTAAATAAAAGGTTAAATTGTACATGTTGTAATTAATTATATTTATGTATATCTACATTTTTGAGTGGATATTATAATACTACAACTATTTTACCACGATTATTGTAGTGGGTTGGGAATAGGATAAAGTGGTCGGTATTAGGCAAATGTATTAAATTAACGAACCCCTGCGTATTATTGTCTATATAATTATATCAACAATTTACAATGGCCACATTATTCAATTCCATAATATTACCTTAATTACAAAATTTAAAATAAATATATTGAATATTTAATAAGTTATTACAAATAATCATTCAGGGGTCGGTAACATCATACTTCCCCTAGATAACAAACTACAGTATGTTTTCCCCACTATATGTATATTACAATAGTATGTATATCTATAGTTGATATATACCCCTCTATTTGTTCAACCTCGTATCATGAATTTCATAGATATAATAATTAGCCATACCCCTATATATTATACCCCTATATATTATATCCTAAATAACTTAAATTTAAGCTAATAGTTGTACTTATAAGAATTCTCATTCTACATTTTAATCACTGATATAAAAATATATTTTATTGTTATAACATTGTAACAATAATATATGTTTGCTACTCACATGCATATCCTACTAAAACCATTACTGTAATTTCAATATAGGTAAATCTTAGTAGGTAAATCTTCTGGATGGATAAAATATATAAAAATGTAAAATATAAAGTGTACTCTATAGGATGGTACAATGCATATTTTAGATAGATATATAGTATACTTATATAATCTGTATTCATTTTTGTTTACTGTATATATTATGTATATACGTATATACTATTTATATATAAATATAAGTAATATATATATATGCATATATATATATATATATATATATATATATATATATATATATATATATATATATATATAATAGATGTATCGTTATAATTGTAATACTTACTAATTAATGTGATAATCCCATGTATATATATTATGTATATATATACAAATATTATTAATTAATTCTTAATGATTAGGTATATTTAAAAGTAGTACATAATTTATAAATATATATATATATATATATATATATATATATATATATATATGTATATATATATATATATTTTTATTTTTTATTATTTTTATTTTGGTAGAGTCTTACATCCCATCCAGGAACTTAGATGAAGTTGTCACTTATAACCATATATGGCTCTAATGTCCCTTCGAAGCCGCTCTCATGTTAAGGTATCCATGGTGTTAGCGAGAGCGGATCATTTATTTATACACAATTATATAAGATCACATCTCAATAATATTGTAAGACCTATTGTAATGGTCCGGACAAGGCTTGAAAACACGTCCTACTGCTTGTATGTCTGACCATACATATAGTTTATATATATATATATATATATATATATATATATATCCTTATTATATATATATATATATATATATATATATATATATATAATAATGGTGTATATAATTATAATATTTATGAATTAAAAATTAATTCTTAGATGATACATGAAAATTAAAACCGCACTAATAGATCAATAATTAATATAACACACACGCAATGTGGGCGTGGTTAGTCACGATTCGCTGAGCATTGATTCTCCAGCTACCATATGCCGCACTTCCTTTACTCACGCGTACCTGCTATTTATATGTATAATTACAATTCCAAGTGTATAATAGCCTAATAACGTAGACATGTGATATATACACATACACACACATACACATATATAAGTTTAAAAACGAATTAAATAGGTTAAAACGGATTTAATTGAAATGAGATTAATAAGAAACATATATACGCAGACGGTATAAAAAAATATATATATATATATTTTATAACATCAATAATCACAGAAATTACCCAATAAACATACTTGTTTTTACGCAATATATACAATTGCATATATATTTATAGATTACTTTAATTAATATGTTATATATATTCGTATGTATTAGTATACTATATATGATTAATATGCGTATATGTATATGCACGTAAACAATACCTATACATACGTGATTATACCTACATCGTGACGTGGTGATATGATACACATGACCTTGCTATTAAACCACGTGATCGTCGTCATCTGGTTGGCTCTAGTTTGGAACACGACTGCTAGCAGACAATTCCCAGGACTATTTAACACGGCAGCCCTTCAGAACGTCTCCACTATACCATCTCAGGTAGGTACGCGCGCGTTAATGTGTACGTTATACCTTATATATAGAGATTGCGTCGTAGACATGCGTATGTAAAGCGGATACATTACTTACGTATATATAGCCTATAAATACAACCCGAACATAATTGACACCATTACATCATGTACCATACACATCCTTTCAATTCTACATTTCTACATTCTTTGTAAGTTGTTTCAAATACTTGCCCGATAATTAGTACATGTTAAGAAACGAATAATTTGAAGCAGTCGATATCTGGCTATAAATATCGTGTCCGATATCGTCTGCTGTATTATTGGGAGTGAACGCGGATTTATTTGTCACGATCAGTATCGAATGTGTGTGTCCTATTTTATGTTTACTCGTTGTATATAAAATTAAAATCTACTTTGTGTTGTATTTTATATATTTATATTTATATATATATATATATATATATATATATTTATATAATACGTATACATATATATAAAAAATATCTTTCAATATAAATTAGAGTAATGAATAGCATATTAAGTAAACATATTAACTCAAAATTACTATATTTCAATTAAATATACTTTCTGGCCATAATTATGATAGAATACTTTTAGACTAATTTAGATATAGCTGTATGTATATATATATATATATATATATATATATATATATATATATATATATATATATAATAATGTATATAATATATAAAAACTATAAATTCACTAACGAATTATAGGATTATACATCATTCGCTACCATATATAATATAATTACGATTGTTGCTTTGAACGTTCTTATGTTCACTGTTTTTCATTTTGGAGTTCCAGATTGATTTCATATTATGTATTATTGACCATGAAAATGCTTTGCGAATTTCAAAATCCCTTTGTGAGCTAGTCAGGCCTCCTATTTAAAGTTTTTAATATTATTAATCAGTATTCCATATTTTTCTAGTATAATATTGTCCGGAATTGTATGATTGAATGTCATGATTTCGGTTTTATTTGCATTCAGTTGTATAGTCCTACCAATGTTATCGACTTCTGTTTCAATATATATTAGTAGAGGGTTGTTCGACTTCTTGATACACGTGCTATATCATCTGTGTAACTGAGGTCTTTTAGCTATATTGCTAGATGTCGCCTCCCTTGTCATTATTTCGAGTCATAATTCTGCCTTTCATCCTTCAATGGCTTGTCGCATGGCGTAATCCAGTATTATCACTAAGATAAAAGTCGCTATAGCACACTATAGTGTGTCACCTAGTAATGCTCCCTTTGCTATTTGAAAGTGTTCGTTCTCTCTGTCAAGTGTTATAACTTTTGCGTAAGTGTATGTATACGTTAAGGAAATGGCTTGTTTAAAGTTGTGGGGTATGCAGTATGATTCTAATATACGAGGCCTTCTCTATATATATTATCGAATACCTACTTAAAATAAACAACAATTATAATAGCCTTAATAATGTATCTATTAACTCTTTGATTAAGCAACTGAGAGTTAATATGTTAGAGATCATAGATCTATCATGTCTGACACTATTATAATTAGCCTATATGGTTTATTTATGGTGATAATTAGATTTGGTATCATTTTATTCGTCATTTTATCTACTATTTCTGATAGTGATATTCCTCTGTAGTTCCTTAATTCTTCAAGATTACTGGATTTTAATAATAGAACGATATTGAATTTTAGACATTGCCATACTATTTCGTGTCATGTGAGTATCTTGTTAGAGAACTAGAGCATGATGTTATCGAAGTTGCAGTATTTGAGGATTTCTGGAACGATTACGTCTTGCTCTGCAGCGTTACTATCTATTAGATTTACCATTATAAAGGTATACCTATACTCAGAGCTGGGCAGTATCGCCGATACAGTATCTATTAAGGCAAAAAAACAGTATCGTAGATACATTTGTATTTGTATCTATTATAAAAATTAAAAAAGTATTTGTAATTGTATCTATTAGTCATAAATAGTATCTACGATACGTATCTACTAAGAAAATTATGTAAACAAATACAAATACATTTAATTAAATAATATATCATTTGATATTATATGTATATTATATCAATATTTTATAATATCATTTATAAATTAATTTTAATATATATAAATAAACATCAATATATTTTTAATAAAATATCTTTTGTAAATATTGAAATCAATTATTGTTAAAAATTATGATATATAAATATAGTGATTTATTCTCAAAAACCATTATATACATTTATTGAAAATTTATAAGAAATTATTTTGATAATATCTTTGATTTATAATTAAACTACTTTCTAATAAATTCATAACAAATCTAAATAAATCATAATTATAATAATTAAAAAAATACAATATTTATCTTTATAATTTAGAAATATATATCTTGACTGGCAGTTCATTACACGTTACCTTAATTCCTCTATATCATTCTACGCTATCGGTAATTCCTCATTCGTGCACATCGTGTAATCTCTTAATTAATTCTTAATTTATCTAAATATGTTCTCATATGCCTTCCTCGAGAGAGTCGTCAATGTTGTGGATTCCAGAGTAATATTACAGTTACTACTTCGCTTATGTTTCTATAGCAGTGACCGTAGAACCTCAGTCATTGTTCTTAGTATATCTCTTTTTTGTATCTAATGTTGTAGTTAGAGTTCAAGTGATAGATCCATATATAAGAACAGTCTCAACTGTAGATCTAAAGAAGTTTATTTTGGGCTTACTTGAAAGGTTGGATTTTCAGATGATGTTCAGGCTATTCAAGGCTGCCCACATACTCCCGATTCTTATGCTTACGTCATGTTGAGTTGAACCAATATAACTACCTAGATATTTGAACTCTTCTACATATTTTATATCATAGCCTAGTAGGCTTTTATATGTTTATATGTTTTTTTGTGTGATTTAAACACATGTATACCGTCTTGTCTCAGTTTATATGTAAACCGATATCTTTAGCCGTATCTTCAAATTTGTTTAGTAGTTTAAATAATAAATAATTTTAATAATTATTAATAAAATTTAATAAATAATTATTTGCATCTATCAGACTATTAATTATTACAGCTATATCATCAGCATAGTCAATGTCGGTAATGTGTACATCATGGTATCTATTGATTTTTCTTTTGCAAGAGTTAATCCGGGATGTAAATTTGTATCCACTGATTTGAGTGGAGATATATAATGCATATCAATTATGCAAGTTTATCTCCGTGTTGTACTCCAGTAGTTATATTTGAGAAAGGTGTATCACCATCAGGCAATCTTACCATAGAGCGAATATTCTTGTATAGCATCAATATGATATTTATGATTTCAGTGGGTATGCTATATATGATTAAGATATCTTTCATCTTTTCACGATGTATTGAATCAAAAGCCTGTGAAAAGTCTATAAAGAGGAGATTAGCTTGTAGGTTTTTAGACTCTACTCCTTCTAGTATACGTTGAATGATTAACATTTTTCCTGTGGTTGATCTATTTGTTTGGAAACCATTTTTATTTTTTCTCAGTATAGGATATATATCTGGTCTTATCCTATTTAATAGCATCAGGTTATATATCTTATCTGCAATTGGAGTTAGTGTGATTCCCCGATAGTTTTTTCGTGATAAAAAGAACTACTTTTTTAGGGAAAGGATGTAAGCATCCTTCATTCCATATGTCTATTGGTTCTTGAGAATATACACTATTGCACTAGTTTAGTAAGATTTCTTGACATTCTCCAAGTTTCCATACTTGAGCTGGTTTCATCTAAGCCACCAGGTTTCCCATTTGTTATGCTTTTCGTAGCTATCTTTAATTCATCTATTGTAAAAATGCCTTTTTTGGTATCTAGTTCATTTTGTATAGTAAATGTACTTTCATCGTTTGATGTGGGAATTAATGGTTTACTGAGTAGTTTCTTGAAATGGTCGTTCCATATTTGAATTTGTTCTTTTCCACTGTTTGTTTTAAGTGTTGCTCTGTTTGAGTTATTTCTTCCACTAACTTCATTTACTATTTTCCAGGCTAAGGCTGATATTTTGTTACACATCGCATTTTGAATTTCACTTATTTTATTCTGAACTTAATATGTTTGTTCCTTCTCATACGATTGTACAAGATGCTTGTGAGCTTCGTTGAAATGTCTGACATTTTCTGGTGTCGGTTAATTTTATTTTTACTTCGTGTAGTATTTTACAGTTTTGACAGATATTATTTGTTTCCCAGGGTATTCAGTTGTTCAACTTAGGTTTTATTGGGATTACTTTAGCAGCAGATTCCTTACATACAGTTGCAAAGTGAGTATACGTTTTGCAAGCAGATAGCGAAGCTGTGGTGTCATGTAGAGCTTCGAATTTAGTTTTCACTTTAGTAATAAAGGTATCTCTGGTTTCTGTATCTGTCTTTAATCTTGCCCAATCATAATGTTTGATGTTACTAGATTTCTTGTTATTAGATCTACGACTAAGTCTTATAATTACTGATATAATACGATGATCAGATGCAACAATGATGAATGAGTTATAAGCTCTAAAGTTTTTAGCATTTATGATATAATATATATCTATATAGTATATTATATAGTCTATATATATATATATATATATATATATATATATATATATTGGATATAATTATAATGTATTTGTATCTACTAAGATGTATCTATTAAGAAAATTCTGTATTTGTAATTGTATCTATTATGATTTTTTTGAAAGTAATTGTAGTAGTATCTATTATAAGAAAAAAGTATGTAATTGTAATTGTATCTATTATATATTTTTTGAGTATCGTGCCCAGCTCTGCCTATACTTGTTATATTCTACGGTAGTGAAAGGTCCAGTTTATATAGCGAGGGTACTTTAACTGATAGTCTTGATTTGTATGGTACTTGTTTCATGTTACTGTTCATGACAGTGTCCCTCACCTAGCAGTTTATTGAAGTATTCATGCTGAAGTATGCTTGTATACTTTGCTCATTGTATTTTCAATATGTTTGATGTTGTAGTTTAGAATTCAGCTTTAATGTTATCGTATTCTTCTTGTATAAGTTGTTTAGCTTTAGATAGTTTTTCTTGTAAATCATTTGTGTTTAGAAAGGAATATTCCTTATATGCTTGTTTGAGCGACGTTTCTTAGTTATTTAATTATATGCTGTTATCTTGGGAGATTATTTTATCACGTGTTTTTATTTTTAAATGTATTAATGAGGCTACTGCATCTTGATTGGCTTTTATGAAGTGTTAATATCGTTGTATATGCATTTTACTATGTTGCTGTATTATTTACTAATTTACGGATCCCTTAGTATGGACCAGTCGTAGATTTTCCTTTTGTTCTGTTTAACATTGGATATTAGGTTCAGACGTAGGTTGCTGTGATGATTCGATGATCTGATACAATACTGCTGAAGTTGATGTATGATTCACAATGTATCACACTGTTTTTCCATTTATTTCGGATGAGTATGAAATCTACCTATATTTTAATACCATTCGTATCCGACATGTAAGTCCATATATACAAACTATAGTTTGTCGATACGTGTTATTAAGTTTGAATTTGTTACTTTTAAGTTTGCTTCTTCTGCATAACCAATGAATATTAGGTGGTCTACCATCAATGAGTAGTATCTATATAACGTTGTTTGTAGTTATTTTCCGCATTTGGGTTTCTTCACATGATGAGTAGTGTACGATTATAGTTTTGTTGGGGTTGCCATAACAATTAACGATTAGTATTATGCTATTCCACTTTTTATTTCTGAGAGGGCGTTTTCAGTTTTTTTGTCTTTTTGTTACCTATTAATATACCAATGGCACCCACTGTTGCGTTTTTGGTATTACGCTATGCACAGGTATATAACTATAGTTATAATTGTTTCTTTTTCATGCTTTTCGTAATTAATTTTTAATCATGGCAGATTTTGTGGTCACCAATTTCAAGTATGTTTATGTCATTATGTCTTGTCAATTCTGCTAATTCTTTTCTTTTGTTTGGAAGACGAATTATTCTTACGTTCATTAATGCTATTTTAGTTTCTGCTTGCAATTAAGCTGTCTGACTCTTTGGTTTTTGTTAACAAAATTTACTCTTCCTTCTGGATTTAAGGACAATTCAACATAAAGTCACCCGATTAGGAGCGACACTCAAACTTCATTGTTTGTGCTTGTGATGTAATCAGGGGTTTGGTTGTAATTGCATGGTTTGGTTTTCAGTTGCTATTTACGGCAGTGGTCGCAACTCCTACTACTGTTTGGTTTCCATTTAGTCTAACTTCTCGTCACATATCTTTATAGTACCTATATACTTATAGCATATGCTTGTAGCTACTGTGAATATTCCAACCACCATATCTGTGTGAATCGTAAAAGTACATAAGAGTCTCTACCACGTAAAGGCGGAATAATCAGAGATCATATATATATATATATATATATATATAACCTTGGTTATAACTTATAACCCATGGTTAATATTATAGAGTATTTTAAAGTATTTTAAAGTAATACATGTATATATGATTAAATTGTGGATTCACGTTAACCTATACCATATAGGTTAATCTATAGGCTATTACCAGTAGGTTTAGTTATTACACTATGTTTAGCTATTTCGGTATAGTTATGTATAGCTATTCAGGTTCGTAATACTCGTATAATTCACGAACATATGTTGAAATGTAAGATTATTAATAAGATGTATCATACATAATTGATTTCTTGTAATTTAAAGTACTCGCGGCGCCGCACGCGATTAATGCTCTACTCGTCATACGATGTATGCAATTCAATGATTAGTATATAATGTATACCGTATACTATACGGTATACGTATACTTATACTATACGGCGTATAGCATACTGTGCAATGCACACTGCATTGCACAGTGTGCATTGTACAATGTAGGATAACCATACAGAGTATAATGTAGTAGGGTTAACAGTATATTGTATTCGATTACAATATATGTATTACTATTACTAATGTATGTATAAGGCATACCTTGTATATTGTACGGGAAGAACATAGTAGGAATATAGATATAGAAAGATATAGAAGATATAGAAAGTGTTATAGATGTGGAAAAAATATATATATATATATATTATATATATAATATATATATAATATATATATATATATATATATATATATATATATATATATATATATATATGTGTATATATATATATATATATTCTATATATGTTCTGATATTGATATATCATGATAATTGCACTTATGTACACATATATATATATATATATATATATATATATATATATATATATATATATATATATATAGGTATACTGTATACTGTGTACAGTGTACACATGTATACCTACTGTACTGTAAAGTATACTTATAAATCTATAGACGTAGTATTTATTATAAATATAACAAAGACCTCCTATAAACCATCGAGGTTATAGGAGGTCTTAAAATAACACTATAGGTATACGTATAACTTATACGGTATAAGCAGGGAGGTATAAGTATAAGTTATATAAATATTCTATATTTTATATAACGGTTACTATTCATTTCTCGCCATCTTAGATCAATTCCCTTAAATAATCAATAATTCTGAATAATGCGAAATACTCACTCTCTATTATACAAATACATTATTTTGTAAATTAAATATAATATATAAATAATACGTTAACTAATTAGTTAATGATTACATATTATTTTATGAGTATATATATTTATATATATATATATATATATATATACTTCTTTGTGATATATATTCACACATATGTGTGAATATACAAATCCATTTCATTATATACCATCCATTGATACCTAGGAATATACAATCGGGTGCATCAACGTTTTATTTAAACCTATATTTGAATTTAAACTATTTATATTGTTGACAAGTAACAATACACGTATCATCATATTTACCACCATTCCGTATGTAACATAATATCAGATATATAAACAATTTATTAGCTATATTTGTTCGAAATTTTCTTAAATAAAAGTGTATGTAGATATCATAAAAACAAAAATAGAAAACTATAAGATATTAAATTATCTATGAATAATACAGAGCTAGAGAGAAATTCTTCTTTTCTCTCTAGCTCCAAAGCCCAGGGCTTTGCTAGCTCTATGATGAATAAAAATCATTATTTATAGAAAAAGGATTTTTAATAGGTTTCGTTTTTTACTTATTACTTTCGTAAAATCTTTGTTTGGAGTTAATGACCAATGGAAAATTAGATCAATGTTTAAAATATAATATATAAGTTTGAAATGTATTCATAATTATTATGATAATACTCTTTAAAATGATCATAATTAACGCAAATAAATAACCCACAATTAAATTGTTTATTATTCAGTAGTTAGACTTAAAGTAATATAACAAATTAATATTACTATTATAGTAACTATAGACAGAAAAATTAGATGGACATCCGACGAACATTGTCCGTCGATCATAAGACTTATGATAAGTATTACGATCGACAGAAATTATGGTAATGTTCAGTATATTAAACTCACATTTTACGCGCAGTTTTTTTTTGATATATAGTATATATAATATATATATTATGTATATATATATATACATATATAATATACGATTATCATTATCCTAAACATTATGATTATCATAATGATAATGTTATACTTTATTTTAATTTTATGTTACATTTTTGTTGGTACCAATAAACTCGGACCACGTAAATTCGGACCAGGTAAACTCGGACCACTCTTGAAATAAACTCGGACCACTTTTGAAGAAAATTCGGACCACTTTTATGCTTTAGCCCATATTATAGAAGTATACTATATATAGTTATTTTAAACTGGTCCGAATATTCTTCAAAAGTGGTCAGAATTTTATTTCAAAAGTGGTCCGAGTTTACCTGGTCCGAGTTTACTGGTATTCCATTTTTTTTATTAAATCATTTCAACTTATCTAGGAACTTAAATAAATGTTGTATCCATACACTTACATAGTATACGTACTGATGCTATATACTACTACAGGCAACATGTGGTATCCCTACGAGATCGGCTCATTGTCACAGCGCCACCTACACGAGTTCCGTCGAGAATTGTATTCAAGATTTCTGCGTACAGGTATACACATTTAACACGCTCGTTGTCTACATTATATCATTTAGATACTCGAATAGGAGGTTATGCGGTGTTTGTAAGAATTTCATTTTTCGATATTATATATTCATATTATATTTAAAATTTAAAATGTAATTTAGAAGATCATGGCATATATATTTATAGTTTATGTTTACAAAATATTTGTATCATATTTAATATATTATATTAATATATTAATATGATATTAATAACGTACTGCATAACTTCATTGAAGTATAATTAATTTCGATTCATGTCAACTAGAGATAAAAAGTACAATATTATTTATTATAATATATATTTCTAAAGATTTAAAGATTTTAAAATTTTACAAAGAAATAAAATAAAATTTGAATAATTATTTCGACCAATCAAATTAAAAATGTATTATTTAATAAAATTCATATTTGAATATTTATATTTCACAATGAGAATCATATAAATTTTATTAAAGTCGTAGTTATTATAACTTTATATATATTATATATATATATATAATAATAATATAATAAGTTTCCATTACACATGAACCCTTCAATAATTATTAATATACTTATACGATGTATAATGTATAATTTAAAAATAACTTACCCATTACGGTACAAATAGACAGATTTAACCCATGCACCCGTAGATTATACCACCCCCCTCCCTATAACCGCGTCGCTTACCTCACAGGCGTGTCCTCAAAGGACATCGTTGCCGACCTCCATCGGACTACTGGCCGCTAACGGATACGGTCAGTGTATCACTACGGACAACGAAGGCAGTCGACCGGGAGCTACTGACGCCGCCACCGTATTCACGGGCATCATCTATAGCGGTCGGTTCATCGGCACGGTGGCACTAGCACCCCTCGGTTGCCTCAAACCATACGCATTCATAGTGTATAGTGTATATTTCGTATATGTATTCTAATATAATATACTATAAACATATAGTGTATATTTCGTATATATATATATTCTGATATTACATACTATAAACATATAGTGTATATAAGATTATTTCTTAAGGAAGAACTATTATTTATAAAATAATATTTTGTCGAGTTCGAATACTAATTTAGTGATAATAAATATATAGGATTAGGTTTAATAACTATTAATGATTTATATCAGTTATTAAACTTATATAATTCATATGTTTTATATACTAACAATTTTAAATTGACGTTATATTTGTATTTTATTTTTTATGATACGCATTTGTTTTCATATAGGTAAACTATAATATCATATATTATTACCATATAGTATATATTATAAACATCTACAATGCTAAATGATTTATTCTGTGCTCCGTTTAGTTTGCCGACTGCATCCATACATCATGCCGGTGGTATCGAATACCGGTTCATTCACTCTACTCATGTGGATCTGGCTGCCACGAGATATGACTACCTCGATGTTAGATATGCATACTGTATATAGTGTTTATAATTACTATTATATATCATCATCATCTATTATATATATTATATATATTATAGTATATGATATACATAAATAAAATGAATATACAATATATATATATATTCATTATGTAACCTTTAGATATAATAGTATAGGTATTATTTATATTAATTTAATAATTATTTATTATGTATTTTATATTAATAGCTAGATTTTCAACAAAAATAATGAGATGTTTGAATAGAAAATAAGTTTATATGAACAGTATTAGTTATATAATTAGTTCAGAATTATTTAATCAGATTTTATTTATATTATATTATATTATAAAATATTAGTAAAGTACTAAATATGATCATATATTCTAATTGAATAAAATCCTGATTTTATTACAGTCAGCATAATAAAATACATAATATATAAAATATGTTCTTCCAAATATTAAATATTTTACAAATATTTAAAAATATTTATTAATATTAAATACTGTTATATAGTTTAATATAATTAATAAGTTATTATTTTAGGTTTGTGTCATATTTATATATATATATATATATCTTATTCATTATATACGACAATATAATAAATAATACATTTTTATATTTTCTTATTGATAATAATAATTAAATAGTAATAAAATCATATAACAAATGACGTATTATTCCTTACTAACACATGTAAACACCTCTCACGATGATTACTAACAGGACAATCATTGAGAAGAAGTTATCGAGTGGTCTGATAGTGTTCAGAATATCTCTGTCTAACTCTAACATCCGTTTCTCTTACAACACGTTCCTTCACGGTCTAGCCCACATCGTGTTCAACGAGTACATTCCGTTGACCAGTTGGACACATCTCAGCGTACAGGTTAGGAGTTCAAAATACTCTTGAAGCTAAATTGTTAAAGAAAAAATAAATACGAAAAAAGATTTTCATTAAACGCTTTAATAAATTAATTTACAATTTAATTTATTTTAATCTACAATTTCTATAGTATTAGAACATATTTAGTAAGATGATAATATTGATGGAGAATACCAATTCAAATTTTTTGAAACATACTTGTTATTTATTCCTATTACTTACAATTCTATATATTTTTTTATTCAGTCCATAAATTTTCGCCAGAATAGTTGACTCTACATGTATAATAATTAATGAATCTATCGCTTTACACCAATTAATTATACACCCTACCTAACTCAGACCCACCCATTACCCCACTTAGATATACACCCCTACCTAACTCAGACCCACCTATTACCCCACTGAGATATACACCACTACCTAACTTAGACCCACCCTCTACCCCACTGATATAATAATATTCTACCCAATTGAGATATTAACCCTACCTCACTCAAACCCACCCCTACCTAACTCAGACTCACCCCCTACCCCACTTAGATCACCCCCTATCTAAGTCAGACACACCCCCTACACCACTGAGAATACACACCTACCTCACTCTGACCCACCCCCTACCCTACTGTCAATACACCCCTACCTAACTCTGACCCACCCTACTCCACTCAGATATCTACCCTTACCTAACTCAGACCTACCCCCTACCCTACTCAGATATCAGGTAAACTGATAAGCATATTCATCAACGGGGTGGATGGCCTGTCTACCCCGGCCAGCGTGTTCACCCTTATCAGTAACATCGAGGACAACGGGCACAGCGATGCCACCACCACCATAGGTCAACAGTCCGATGGTTGGTTTACAGTGTGTACATTGTGTACATCGTATAGTGTATACTGTACATTGTACATTGTATACTGTGCAATGGTTGCACTAATGTGTTATTGTATATTTTTTATCGAAATTCTATCCTATGTGTGAATTATCGGAGTATACCGTGAATAATACGATTATTATATTATTATCGTTAAAACCATTTCAAGTATTATCTAAAGCCTAGGAAACACTATTACTGAGAATATTAGATCGAAATACTGCATTCGCTAATGTTTAATATTTTTATATATTTTTATTATCCTTTATTTATATAGTTTATTTGGAGTTTCTTTAAAAGTAAGGGCAATTGTTTCGATAAGCTTTAGCTTCTACAAAAACCCTGGTGTAAACCTAAATCTAGTAACAATAATAATCTATAATAACTACATGAACAAGTGTGTGATCTCAGCTTTATGTCTTAATATTATAATTCAGTTTATATTTAACTATCAAATATTATCATGAATATTAATATTTATTTATTTTATCATTACACTTAAACCGTTAGTTAATTAGGTTTACCACTTTATTGGCATTGTTGTTTCTTTAATATTTATCTACTCTCTTTGGTGATAATTATTTATTACTTAACCTTTTTATATTCTTTGTTGACTTTTTATAAAAATACTTCTAGGTTCTGAACAGTTTGTCGGGCGTCTTCAGAATATGCTTTTTTATTCTTTATCACTGACAAATAGGTTGGTATGTCTACCACAATAATTCTCCTGTAATCGTATATTGAGTATAATCATTAATAAATATTACATAATAATTAACAATATTATTATTAATTATATGATTTAATTATATCAATACATGTATATATATATATATATATATATATATTTACATCCGCTATTTATATTGTATTTAATAAAATATACATAATATTTCAATAAATAAATATTATTATTATCATATATATAATTATATATATATACATGTATTCAGATTTAGAAGTCATATATTATAGTTTCAAGGTTACATCTTGACTGCATATTAGCTATCCCCCTCCACTCTCTCGCTACATAGAGAAATAGAAGCTGTATATCGAGACACGAGCGTGTTGCCGTGGTTACATTTAGAGACTAACTGTCGCTGCCCCGACGAGTACCCCAGGGTTCACCCCCGTTTCCCTTCGTATTGCGTTAAGAACGACGCCGCTAATGATGAGATGATCATCTCTTCCGACCTGGTTAGTCATCCTCATCATTCTCACATTCCATTTCATCTTCCTTCTTCAGTCACTTCATCATCGTAATCGTAATCATATCCTACCTTCTCATTCTTTACCTGCATCATGTTTATCCTACTCCATTTCATCTATATTCTCCCTCTTCTACTCTTTCATCATAATCACCATTCTTCTTGTGCATGTTTCTGCTCGTATACTAGCCCCAGCTCATCCTACTATATCTACTCTGTCTCCTTTATCTATTTTACAACAGTATACTCATCCTTATCCTCATCTCCCTCCTCTAAGACATAGATGATGATCAATAGAAATTAAGATTGTTTGCATTATATTTTTATCTTATAAGTATTTTCATTCAATGGGTAACAACAACAGAAAATATTTTTATTATATTGAAGCCCTTTGGAAGAAAAAATTAAATAAATATCATTGTAATTTAACAGAAAAAAAAATTAAAATTCTTCTAATAAATATTATTGTTATTATTATATATTGTATACATCAGCACAATTTTAACAGGTTAAACTAAGATTGGATAAGTATGCCCATCCCTTGAATACTGTAAATGACAATGACCTTGACACTCTGTGGATATCTTCACCATTAGACGACGCCACTATTCAGATTGAACTAAACGACGTGTTTGAGGTATTCATTCGATGTCAATCTAAATATAGTTATATATTTAGACATTAATGTATACCATGTATTTCAATCTTTGTATTTATATGTATTAACATGTATTTAATATTTTATATAATGTTATAGAGTGTACTATAATGATAATGCAATGTAATGTAATATGTGATGTAATATAAAGTAATATAATCTACTATAATTTTGTACATAAATTAATTACTCAGAGAGAATATAGAGAATGATCCAAAAGAACTTCTACTATGAAAAAATATATATTTACATATTACTAATAATAGTAACATGCCTTGACATGATTTAATGCTAAGTTGAATATTTGCATATATATTCAAATGTGAATACTTTATATAACGATATTAAATGCAATTTATATTGGTGTCCTTATCGTATTGTTATATAATCCAGAATCTCTTTACATTTATCAGGGCTGACAATGACTGAGATTAATATGATCACCACAATAATATATATATTGAATTGAATTGAATATGGTTTATTGAGTAGAAATAAAATATAATGCAGTATATACAATTTCTGCTCAAAGGAGAGTACCAGAGATTATCTTGTAATCTATACTCACAACGAGGGTACCCATTTAGAAAAACAAATTAACTATCCATCGATTAACACATCATTGTTATTAATAATTATGTCGCATATTTAAAATAATAGTTTCTAAGTATACTTATACATATAAGTATACATATATATATGTATAATTATAGCTACACTACAGATGCATCGTGACTAACCAACAGCTTACAACCACCGCCCACATCGCAGATATTCTACCTGAACATTCAGTTCTACAGTCCTCAGCCTCTGTACATGATTATAGAAAGGCGTAAGACTCCCACATCGCCATGGCAACGCTGGCAGTTGTACGCCGATGATTGTACGGTGGCTTTCGGAATGCCTAATAACGGGGCCATAGTACAATCCGATGATGTCAATTGCATTCAATTCTCGTTCGTTTATAGAAAATTTATATATCAGTTTAATACGCTATTTAATCATTTATAATGTATTATACCTATAATTTGTCATGTAAGTAATTATTTAAATAATATATGTTCACATTAATCTATATAAATCTATAATTATATTAATATTTAATATATATTTCATATTACAAATTTATTAATAATTTTTTTTTATATTTTATTAACAAATACTAAAATTTAAATCTTTTTATAAAAAAATAATGATAAAAATTAAGATTTTGATATCATAAAATTCTCAAATAATATAATTATTTCTTTAAATCTTAATCGTATTATTTAAAAATTTTAAATATTGAAAAATCATTTTTCAATAGCAAAATTGTTGTCAACTTTAATGAAATAAAAGGCAGATCTTCGTTTTACTTGTATCATATAAATAAAATATTTGATCGTAGTTTATTTGTAAACTTTAATAATATTAAAATAATTATATATAGAATATCAGTATTTAAAATTCATAAATAACTAGTCAACACATGTAAAGAATGATATAACGATGCTATTTACAGACATCCAGTAGCCTATTCCAAAGCTAACATATTGTTCAGTCTGCTTGGAACCGAGCCTGTACCACGGCCCGGTTCCAGTGATTATTACAACACCCCCGCACTACTGGCTTTCGTAAAGGTTTAGTATCCATATAAATGTGTAAGTATGTGCATGTATGTGTATGTATGTTGTGTGGGTATATGTTGTATGGGTGTGTGTATGTGTGCATATGTTTGTGCATGTGTACTATGTATATATATATATATATATATCATTTATCATATAGAAATATCTCACATAAATACATGAACATTATATGTAATTATGACTTACTATTTTATGTTATTGTGACTCTTATAAGAGTGACCATTATTATTGTAAAATATTTATTATACATTAGATTGTCTATTTTATTATTAAACTAAACATTAATGATGATGCACTAATTATTATGTAATCATTATGACGTAACCACTAGGCTTCGAGTGTACGCATCCGCCTGAGGGAGCACTATTACGTAACACATCCTCGTCACCGATATTATGCAATATATGAATTTGTCGTGACAGGAAGGTTTCTTTAATTAAATCTGTTTTTATTTCTCGTTGATATTCATTAATTATTAGTATTTTTATTAATTATTAATATTCATTATGAATATTAGTTAATAAGTAATATTAATCACTAAATATTAACATTAGTTATTAAATATTAAATATTTATATAATTTATTAATTATTAATATTCATTATCAATTATTTATATTATTTATCAAAAGTTAATATTAATTAATAAATATTAACATTATAACCATAGTTATTTATTATTAAAATTAGTGACTTACCTATCCGCTTAACTAAGCGTAATATAACATATGATTCTCTGAATGTCCATTACCTATGCGGTATAGTATGTAGTACTACCATGATTACCACATAACACCAAGGTGTCAGTGCAATGGACACGCAGAATCATGTGACCTCAGTAAACGCCCCTACAAGTGTAACTGTCAGGTGACAAGCTATACGGAAGGAGACCAGGTTTACTTGCATATATTCCCTATACTCTTACCTATCTACCTTATGTTCTAAATCAATAGTCGACTATCTAATAATATCAATAATACTGTAACGAGTTCTAAATACTTCAATGAGATTAAATTATCATCTATATTTTAGTAAATTATGATATTACATAAAATATTTAAATAAAATAATTTTATAAATTTATCAATTATATATAAATATTATTATAATGAATATTTAGTAATATATGAAAGTGCTTATATTAATATTGTACATTATAAAAATGGATATTTTTAATATCTATTAAAACAATAATATATGATGCTCAAATTATACATACTAATTATATATATATATATATATATATATTGTATAAAATTGCTTATTTAATAAATTATTATTTGAAATATTGAAAACATTATCCAATACTCCTCAAATTTGATGTAATAACTAATGGTCAGTATTATATGTATTAGATATACCAGAAATATATTATAGATGTAGGTATATGCATTCATATTGCAAAACGTTAACTCAATATTTATATTATGAAATAATACATTTAAATATTACTATAGTAATATTATTTTATTCGTGGGAAATCATTTTATAAAAATTCTTGTTTTATACATCATATTAGCTGTATTCCATCATTTATAAGTACAATCGAAACTTACCAAAAGGTAATTGTAAAATGTTTTAATTTCTTTGATGTTTTAATTTCGTATTATTCTTTGTTTATTTCTATAACGTATGTTATCGTTAGAAAATATTTATACTCTATACTCTCGATTATTAATTTCGACTATATATTTGCTTAAATAAATTATCAATCAATCAATCGTTAGCTAATTTTCCCTGACATATCGTTATTAACATTCGTTTATGCGTTATTCAACCTATAGTGTGACCGATGCCTACCGCTGGCTCAAGACAAACCGTTCCGTCAAGGCAATCAAATGGATGCGAACTCGTGTAAGCCTTGCGAGTGTAATAATCACGCGCTGTCCTGCGTTTACAACGCTACCATCGACCCGGCTCCTCTCGAGTACAATAGAGGTCAGTGTTTGGTGTAGAGGTGAGTGTGTGTATTCACAACACTTGTGAGATTTATATGGTACCGGTGTTTATACAATTAATCCAGTAAATGATAACTCCTTTTGAGATATTTCTTATTTAATAAACAAGGCTAATAAGTTCAGTGACACTATATATCAATATATTAGTGATACATATTAATAAGCACGAACCAATTAGAATCCCAATTAGGGCATTCGATACATTATTATTCTTGTATAACCATATTCACTTTGGACTCGATTCGGTAAATAGAAATATAGTGTAATATATATACATCTATTAACATATATAGTGTAATATATATACATCTATTAACATATATATTAACATATATACATATTAATTATTATATTTAAATATGTTAAGAAATTATCCCATTTCTATTAATTATAATAGTAATAATTTAGTGTTTGCTATAGTATATTAGATTATGTACGCATTCCAGCTAAACAAGCGGTAACCTAATCCGTAACCTAAGCGGTAACCTAAGCCGTAACCTAAGTCTATCTCCACCCCCAGGAGGTGGTGGCGTTTGCATTGATTGCATACACAAGACGACGGGCCGATATTGCCAGCATTGCATTATGGGATATTATCGTTCTTCGCTGACTCCCAGCGACAATATCGATGCATGCGTCAGGTGCGATTGTAACGAGGTCGGCATACAGCAGAATAGACTCGACTGCGAAAAGGTAGCTCTCCGAATGTCTGTTTCATATGTATATTCCTGTGTTATAGTAGATGTACACATTATATTCCTGTTGTATACTCGCGTATATACTCTTATATTTTTATACTTGTTAAAATTCTTATAAAAATCTATTGTAAATATAATAGAATAAAAAAACTATAAAAACATTACTAAATATATAATATATATATATTATATATATTTATTAAATAATTAATATTATTCAAAAATTAAAAAAATCTATATAAGTATATCATATATATATATATATATCATATGATATAATAATGATATGTCGGTAGTAAAATAAATGCGATTACGTTTGCGGTGAATTCGATACAATACTATGATATCGTGATCACAGTTAGACGGTCAATGTTCGTGTCGTCTCAAGGTCACAGGAAGGCAGTGCGACCGCTGCGTTATCGGCTACTTCAACATGCAGGTTTGTGTCGCACTCGTATGTTATACCTCAGTACTATTACGATATACATGTGGTAAATAGTATACACTATTAATTCAGAGCTGCCTATGTGGTAATTGTGCCTATTAGTTTATTGATGAATAGTATATAGTATTAGTTATGCAGTGATTATTAATATTCAATACATAGTTTCATATTCCTAATATATGTATATGTATATATTTTATTAAAAAAAACTATAGATAATTTTTATTGAATATCTCTTTAAGGGGGGCTTTGGAATTATTATTTTGGAAAATTTGTTTACTAATTATTATATTAGAAAATAATCTAATATTTTGTAGCTATCATTTGATTTATACATTTTTTTTACAAATATGCTCTGAAATAATTCAACCCTCGAAATATTATTTCAAATTATAAAGCTAACGAATAAGCTAAAATTATTAGAGCTAATATATGCGTTCGAGCTGGTGTGAACACTACAATGCCTATCTATTTAGATTGCGCGCTCGAAAGATGTACCTCTCCTTAATTAAATGATTTATATATAATTGTAATATCTAATTTTATATATAATATTTTAATATATTATTACCGAATTCTATTATTTGATATAAACAAAATGACATCAATAATTTTATATATATATATATATATATATATATATATATATATTTATATATATATATATATATATTATTATGACTATATGTAAATATAATTGTAATTACATACAAAATAATATATTAAAATAATAACATATTTATTCAAGGATAATAAAAATTCATTGTGTTTAAGAGTATATATTAAGGATATTATGAGTATGAAGGAATATGTAATTTATGTATTCATTACGATATTTTATATTTAAAGTATTGAATAATATATACTTTTATGTTATTAATGTATATACGATAACCAGTAGATATAATTAATGCGGCACGAATAACTCCTCATCTCCCCTATCCCGCCGTAGCTGTCTAACCCGGTAGGCTGTGAATCATGTCTGTGCGAGAGCAAGGGTACACTCAGCGGAGACCTGAACTGCCATCAGATCATCGGACAGTGCGACTGTAAACAGAACGTGAGAAGTTTGTACTCGCATTAGTAGACATTAGTAGCCATTAGTGTATGTGTGTGTGTGTGTGTGTGTGTTTTGTTTATGTATGTTTGCACTATGTATCAGTGGGCTGTAAACGTATGTATGTCTGCATATATTCTACGTATGCCTGGTATAACTGCCTGTGTGGCTCAGTGGCTAAGGCGTCAGACACACAAGCAGTAGGACATGGGTTCGACCCTCGTCCGGACCATTAATTAATTTTATAAAATAGGTCTTAAAATATTATTTAGAAGTGATCTTATATAATTGTGTATAAATAAATGATCGGCTCTCGTTAAAACCATGGATGCCTTAACATGAGAGCGGCTTCGAAGGGACATTAGAGCCATATATGGTTATAAGTGAAAACTTCATCTAAGTTCCTGGATGGGATGAAAGAACTCCACCAAATAAAAATAACAAAAATAACAAATATGTCTGTATATGTTTAGTATATCTGCATATGTCTGTATATGTCTGTATGTAACTGGTATATATGCATACGTCTCTCTGCATTTAACAAATTTAAAATCAAATTACAATTTGTATTATATAGTCTTGGTATAATACAGTGATTTTACAACATGTACATTATTCAAATGTAATACTCCATTGGAGGTGTATTTGTAAATATAATATATATATATATATATATATATATATATATATATCAAGTACAAAAAATAAATATTATAGATGTATTATCAAGTTTAGATTGTAACATCAAGGCAATCGTAAAAGTAAAGCTTATAGTGATATATATATATATATATATATATATATATATATTATATTTACAAATACACCTCCAATGGAGTATTACATTTGAATAATGTACATGTTGTAAAATCACTGTATTATATATATATATATATCACACATCACTATTAAGATAAAAGATGCAATTCATGCGAATACGGATATTTCAACCTGGAAGAAAGCAATCCCCTCGGCTGCAAACCTTGCGAGTGTAATGCTTTCGGCTCCACTGACAGGTATTGCGACCCGAATACAGGACAATGTCTTTGTAAGTCTAAAGTTAGTGTGCCTCAAAGTCTGCTCACCTCCTGGATAACAAACAATTTTATTTTATAAATCAATGAATTTATATAGAGTATATATTAAAATATATGTATAATCTTTTACATACAAATATTTGTTATCTAATATTTCATATTTATACGATAACAATTAGCTTTATGTAAAAATATTAGTTATTTTCGGAAAGTAAATATTTATTTTAAATTAATTATACATTTTTTTTAGTAAATATTAATTAGAATTAATACAAATATTCCTCAATAGGAATGAAATAGCATAACATATACATACCATTTAAATATAATACATTTTTTTAAATTATTTCATAATATATTAATTGATATTTAATTAATTGTATACATAATTATTTCATTATATTTTATTCTTAATGATTATATGATAAACTATTACTGTGCTACTCTATAATAGTGCTATGATGTTTATATGAAAATAAATTTAAATATACGTAAATAAATGTGAATACATGTAAATAAATTTAAATATACATATTTATATGTAAATAAATATAAATATTAAGAATTGTAAATATATGTTAAAATGTATAATTATACGTAACTATATAAAAATGTGAATAATAAACGTTAGTATAAGTAATTATATAAGTAGGTACTCTATTATAAACGAGTAATTCAATTTAATTAACCGTTACTCTGTAAATCGCCACCCTAAACACGCCCCCATACAGGTATCGGGGCGTAAATGTGACGAATGCGCGGACGGCTACTATAACTTTGACAGGAGCGTGTCGTCCCCCTGTGAGATCTGTACGTGCGACCCTATCGGAGCTATCAATAACATCTGCAATAATACTTCCGGAGCGTTAGAATACACTACGCTACGGCGGCGGTGGTGGGGTGTTAATGTATTCGTTTACTATAAATAGTATGCGTATTATCGTTATAGTATTATCTGTGATGTGAACACACTTAACGTATGATTTTGTTAAAGTAAATAGCAAATAATGTATTAGATTATTTTTCATACAGATTTTAAATTAATCAGAATTGTAAAAATAATTATTTTAGTAAGGCTATTTTTATATATATTCAACAAATATATCAAATAATATATATATATTTTATATTATATCTTATTTAAATCTTAATATATATATATATATATATATATATATATATATATATATATAATTTTAATAGATCGATACAATTAAATCTAGTTGAAATAATATCAACTAATCTAGTTAATTAGAGATAGTTTTTAAAATCTTTGTTATTAAATCATACTTATCGCCGTTAGATGTGAATGTGTTCGTAATGCCGAGGGAATAGAGTGCGACTCCTGCGTTACAGGTCACTACCTACATCAGGCTACCGCTGAAAACGGGCAACAAAGTAAATGTGCGTCCTGTGACTGCGATCAATTAGGTAGGTGGCGCTTCAATCGCATGCTCTACACGTGTATTGTTATGCAGTTATTAATATTATATTGAATTATCTAGAGTCGTGGTCTTTTCTAATTTAATTATTTAAAATTCTGCGTTATAGGTGTATTACGTATTCACTTTATATTAATTTTACTGGCCGACAATAACATATCTAAAACTTATTTTGAAACCCATTAGTGATAATATATGTAACATAATATTGTATTCGTATTTATTTATTTAATTATAAACCTCAAAAGAAAAGATAAAACTTTAAATATATAATAATAATTTTATTATATAAGTATCATCGAATTAAACATTTCAGGCTACACACATAAATGATATTTAGAGGGTTCTTAGAAAGTCTCTAAATAAATTTATAAAATTTGTTATCTTAACAAAATTGTATAATTAAATTATATCTCTAAATAATTTACATAGTTAAACATTCATTAGAAATTTCAACAATAATGCAATATTATATATTATATTTAATTATTTTATTTATTTTTGGTTTAAAAACTATTATATTTATTATATATTAATGTATTTATTTGATAAATATAATCCTATTATATAAAATAAATAAAATATCATATTAAAACATATTATATAGTATATTATACAAATTATATTCCGATATGATATTTGAGAACAAAATATCATTTATTTTTCATATATTCTAACCATGTAAATATATATCTCAAATTAAATTATGAATATTAATAAAAGTACATTGTAATATTGGTGCCATCACTATGCTAATCACTGACCTATCGTGTTATACCACCCGTCATCAGGATCTATAGATACTCCGGCGACCTGTGATATGGTCACGGGTCAGTGCTCTTGTAAGAAGAATGTAGCCGGCATGGTCTGTAATCAATGTCAGGTTATTATCTGCTGCCCCGCTAACCCCCGCCCGAGTTTAGATATATTGTATGGATGTCTATCGAATTAAAATGTAGAACACTTAAATTCTAGTCTCTCAAATTTACAATAGTAATTATTAATATAAATTTATAAAAATTCTATTTAGTTTTAATTAAGTATTAATAAATAAATATATATATATATAATAATCAATAAACTAAATATTATAAGTAATAAATTTATAAAATGCCAGTTAATATACACAATAAATAACCAGTATCCTATCATACCTCTAGGCTGGAACCTATAACCTGTCGATATCTGAGTACGGTTGCCAGGACTGTTCGTGCGATCCTTCCGGAACACTGGACGGCCACACGGTAGCAGGACAGTCATGCCATCAGAACACCGGTCAATGTGCCTGTCTCACCAATAGGGTCGGAAAGACGTGCGACAACTGCATATCAGGTGCGTTAGACTATATTAATATCATGCTGCGTTCACCTGAGCTGCTAGTCGTTATATTTGACGTATTATGTTCACTTGTGTGTGCGCGCTTGTGTTTAGTACTGCACTTTACATCAAACACCACACGAACGTATGCTGTTTGAAAATAGTTATTAATATGTTTATAAATAATGTACTTAATTTTCGTAAATCTCCCAATCATTTCACGGATTTATAAATACCATAACGTATCACACCCACATATGCGTATATTAAATATTAAATTCCATAATAATTTCTGATAATTTTAGTTGTACATGATCAGATATGTTAATGTTAACTATCATAGCCATAAAGCATTACCCAGAAGTCGTTAGAATGGTCTAGATTACTCCTGTCTCACTTTTATCATACCAATTACCCCTTTCCATAATTCCCCACCACCATCCCATCTCATTACTCCCCACCACCAGTGATGGGCACCGATCCTTTTTTCCTGGATCGACGATCTCGATCCTCTATTTATTCTCTTATTCGATACTTTTCCCAATTCCGATCCTCCATTTGATATCCGATCATTTTCCGATCTCGATCCCGATCCCTATAACGAACCAGATCCCGATCCCGATATTATTTATATATTTAATAAATACGATTTTATTTCATAATTAGAAAAAATACATATGTAAATATAATATGTATTATATATTGTTTATATTTGTAAATAATATGTATTAGGTAATTATAATACATAATATTATAATATTATAATACCTATTAATATATTTTATTATATTTCAAAAATAAGTCCATTGAATTAAATGCATTTATGAATGTATCATATAGGTTAGACTATATGATATAGTGAATTAATATATAATTTATTTATATAAATCCATATTGGATACAAATATTTTGACTCATTGTACGACGTATAATGTACGTTGTTCATAGTCGGTGGTTTATTTATAGGACTACTTGTTTACTTAGTACCTATTTACCTATAATCTAAATTGATTAAATTATATTATGGTCAAAATAATAGTTGTTATTTAAATACTACGTGGTCATGCAATACCTTGGAAGGTATGGACATAACTTACGTCAAAGTATACATATTTATAGGTAATTATACATATATAAAAATTAATTTTGTAAATAATATAAACAGTTATTTTAATCTAGTCATTGATTATTAAGATTTTATTATATTTTAAAATGTTATGCTGATAAAATATTTTATATACACTAATGTATTCATTATTATACAATATGTAGGTCTACCTAGGCTATCTAATTATGGGCACCGATACTTTTTCAGGATCGGCGATCCTGATCACGATCCTCTATTTATTCTCTTATGCGATCTATTTCCCGATCCCGATCCTCCATTCGTTACCCGATCCTTTCTTTCTTACCCTATCCCGATCCGGATCGGATAGCCGATCCATGATCACGATCCTGCCTATCACTGCCCATCACTACCCATCACTACTACCTTACTACCATCACTACCTCTCCTACACCATCACTGCTACCTCACCTTCACAAATACTACTACTACCTTACTACCATCACTACCTCTCCTACACCATCACTGCTACCTCACCATCACTACCACTACTACTACCTTACTACCATCACTACCTCTTCTACACCATCACTGCTACCTCACCCTCACCAATACTACTACTACCTTACTACCATCACTACCTCTCCTACACCATCACTGCTACCTCACCATCACCACCACTACTACTACCTTACTACCATCACTACCTCTCCTACACCATCACTGCTACCTCACCATCAACACCACTACTACTACCTTACTACCATCACTACCTCTCCTACACCATCACCTCTCGCTCACCACTACCACTACCACCACTACTACCTTACTACCACCACTACCTCACCACCACCACCACCACCACCACTACCACCACTACTACAGACAACTACGTGAACTCGTTGGGCGGCTGTCTGCCGTGTAACTGCGACTCCGTAGGTACGATAGTGGACTCTCAGTGCGACACGCTCACCGGTCAGTGTCAGTGTTACACAGTCAGATCTGGTGTCACCGGCAGACGCTGCGACACCTGTCTAGACAACTACTTCGAGGTGTCCTACACGCCCAGGAAGAGGGCGGTTCTTAAGCCCGGAGCACAATTGTTAGCAAATTAATCGTAAGCTCGCGTTCGGCAATATGAATATGAATTTCTATTATCATTGCACTTAATCATCAGTTTATTAGTTGACGGTAACTGTAAAATGTTTTCTATATTTTATTTTATTTATTGCCTATTATTCTTTGTTCATTTAAATAAGATATTATATCGTTAGTAAATAATTTAACTTTATACTTTCAACAATATATTTCAACAATACATTAACAAATTTTAATAAGCAAACTTAAAAAAGCAAACTATCCAATTTTAATTTATTATATCAAAATTATCATATCAATTATTATATTATTATATTAGTTTTATAGTTATTATTATTATTATATTATTATATTAGTTTTATAGTTATTATTATATCACTTTATGTAATAATTATAATAATAATTTGTGTTATTTATTAGATAGTTAATACACTACCTCACATCGATATTATCACTGAAAACATATTTTATTACCTCGTTAATATTATTATACTTACTACCTGCATTAAGTATCACCTATTACCTATGCGTATCACCTCCCCGTTACCCCATTACCGTGTTGTCAGATGTACGGCCTGCGAATGCGACCAATCAGGAAGCGCGAACAAGACGTACTGTGACGCCAACAGCGGTCAATGTCTGTGTAAACTGTTCACCACTGGACGCGAGTGCGGACGTTGTGTGGCCGGAACCAGTGACCTTCGAGCGGATAACGATTACGGCTGCAGTAAAAGTTAGGCGCCCTTACCCTACCCCGCTATTGTATAGTTAATAATTAATGTACATCTTTAAACTTTAGAGCATTGTTTTATTACTATAATTAAAGTGGCTAAATAAACAATGTATTATCAGTATGCCATGCATTGTAGGTATACTATTATTTATACTATTATTGTCATACTGTTTTAATTTAGTATTCAACTACCTACAAACTCTTTATTACAATTATTGTTATCTCTATATATTGAAAATAATTTGTATTCATTAATCTAATAGAAGTAGTATATTTTATGATGTTCATTTAATTATTATTTCTCGTGATGTAATAGAGCGTAACACATTATTTCATTGTAAACTGTTTTAATATTTCTCCTTTACACAGATAGTGAAATTTGTAAGTATTTATATTTTAATTTATATTAATTCAGGTTCAGGGGTATTTATATTTTTGTATACGTGATATTCGTATTTAAAGTTAATTATAAAAATATAAAAATTAATTTTGTAAATAATATACAAAATTATTTTAATCTAGTCATTGATTATTAAAATTGTATTATTTGAAAATTTTATGCTGATAAAATATTTGATATAATTCAATTGTAATATTAAAAAAAATAATTTATTTAAGTTATAATTATAAAATTACAAATCTTTTATCTACCTTGTGTGATTGATTTTTAAGTATGATTTACAAGAAAATGGAAAATTTAATAATAAAAAAAATAGTTAAAATAAAAGTAAAAATAATATATTTAATTTTTAAATAATAATTTTGAAAACATCATAATATACTAAAATAAATACAAAGAAATAAATTCATAAAGTATATTTAAACAAATAATGTACATTATTCCTATTATTATAACACTGACATTTCAATATCCCTCCGCTATTGTATACATTATTACACGTTGTTGGCAAGGTATACATATTCAGTATTATTATAACTTCTTAACATAATGTATAAATCCATTAGTAGAAGTTATTTCCATGCTTTATATAGTTATTGTTATAATTCAATTGGTATAAACACAGTTATCATTATGCCATATTTATGGTGAGTATTAATGATTACCAGTTTAACGGACCTATCATAACACTAACCCTCCTATCACTACCCTATTATCACTACCCCTCTCTTCGCTACCCCTCTCTTCGCTACCCCTCTCTTCGCTGCCCCTCTCTTCACTACCCCTCCCTATAAGGACACCTCTAATCGCTACCCTTACCTCGACTCAGATCCGACCCAACAGCCGATGCCCGAGTACCAGGCGCTAAGCTCGACCAGTCTACGCCTGTACTGGCAACAGCCTGACAATCCTAACGGTATCATCGTGAAGTATGAACTGTACCGAGACGATTCTCTCATCGCTACGGTGCATGATACCAGTTAGTAGGACAGGTTGAGGCAGGTGGTATAGAGTCTCTACTGTACTATAGATAGTTCATGTTTACCTGAATTATATTACAAATGTACGCAAATAAATTTACTTTTAGAATCATACCTTATATATATCTCCTACCAAATAAATAACCATTATTTCACATTTACTAATTTATTCTCTAATTATTATACATTTAACACTATTACATATTCATTTAAACAGTAATTTTATCGGTTACGTTAGTAATATAAATAATATACATTACCTATCTCTTATCTAACACAACCACATCTGTAATGGCTGTATTAAGTCCCAGCTCATTTAACCCCCTACTACTAACACACACCTACACCCACAACTACACCCACACCTACAGATAGAGAGTACATAGATGAAGGTCTCACCCCCTTCACCGAATACACGTACGTTATCGAAGCTTTCAACAGCATCGGCAGTACGAGGAGTCACGCTGTGATATTCCGCACACCCGCTGGTACTCCCACACACCCTTATAGCATTAACTAGCCTACGCCCTACGCCCTTTTACTAATGTAGCTCGTGCACTGTGTAAGCTAACAATGTACAGTATATACCTGCTGGTATTATACATTATATTGTATTGTGTATTATATTGTACTGCATATAAAACCACTGTTAGTATATATCCGTATATTAGAAGATTTTATACTGTACACCATATAGTATAAAAGCTTCTAATATAGTGTACAGTGTACAATGTACAGTTGTACAATGTACAGTTGTACAATGTAAAATACAAACCCACTGGTTATACACTTACTATTGGTACATTATAACCCTATCATGCATTACTATCTAACATCATTAGCTATACACCCATATTGTTATACATTATCGTGTCTGATCGTGCACAAACGCAAGGCTTACATTAATACCTATATAGCGTATACATATATTTTAATTATCATAATTATCATAGTGAGAATTTAAATCTTATAGAATTTAGAATCATTAATATTAGGCGATGTAATGAAAATTAAATTCACATATATATTAAACTGCCTGTGTGGCTCAGTGGCTAAGGCATCAGACACACAAGCAGTAGGACACGGGTTCGACCCTCGTCCGGACCATTAATTAATTTTATAAAATGGGTCTTAAAATATTATTTAGAAGTGATCTTATATAATTGTGTATAAATAAATTATCGGCTCTCGTTAAAACCATGGATGCTTTAACATGAGAGCGGCTTCGAAGGGACATTAGAGCCATATATGGTTATAAGTGAAAACTTCATCTAAGTTCCTGGATGGGATGAAAGGACTCCACCAAATAAAAATAACAATAACAATAACAATAACAATATAGATATATAGACTTGAGCTTATTTGTAGAATATTTATATATTCATAATAATATATGTAATATTATAATATAAATAGATATATTTCTACTTGTTCACATACTTATCTATAAGTCTATACACTCACTATAGTGGTATTCATATACTGCACTATGACGCTTATTTCCCTATTATCTATGTACCGATTAAACTAGGAATACCCGGTGGAGACATATACCTGCAGGTGGTCAGCGTGGCTTCTACTAAGCTGGTGTTGGCATGGTCTCAGCCTCCCACGATGAACGGCATCATATTAAGGTATCGTACACACTGTATATAGGATGCTCTATGACATGGTTGAAACTCAAAATTAAACGTATTATAATAACTTTATGATTATAAATTTAATATAGTATATATGTGTATATTATTATTATGGATAATTATAAAAACATAATAGATTTAATAATTATTAATAAAATATAAATTATATTTTTATTTTAATTATATATATACACACGTATTTATACATACGATTAACATAGGTATCATGTGATGTCTCGGGAGATAGTATTCGGTTACGATGATAACGGCAGTCCAGAAGTTGTCCGTTATCGGGGTCTGCCAGTCGAAAGAGCTGTGGAGATATCGAACCTGACACCCTTCGGATTCTATTGGTTCTAACATTGAAATCTATCATAGCTCTAAAACTCTTCATCCAATATATTAGTTAAGAATAGATACGAATTGAAATTTATATAGTTATTATTTAAATAGACAATTTTGTAATAATAATTATATATTATTATTTAAAATATAGTTAATAAATATCTTGTATTTATAATACTAATTAATATCAGATAATATATTGATATCTTATAAGTGTTTCTATTTGGGTAACAACAAAAGAAAAGATAGCATATTATTGTGAAACTTTTTAGGGGAAATCCAAACATATATAATATATATATTAATATATATTCTACAAAACGTGAACAATTTGGCTTCTCATATATAATAATTACTATTAGTATACTATTTATTATTATTTAATGTGGCTGTTTGAGGTGATTTTAATACACTACAATACTCTAATATTAATAAACTTAGCATCTACTAAAGCCGTTACTACCACTTCATACCTTACTTACATCGCTTCGTTACAGGTTCGTCGTGGAAGCCTGTACCAGTGGAGGATGTCTACGTTCGTCGAGGATAGGCGTAGAGATGCACTCGTCGCCACCTAGTGATCAGTCCGATGTAGTAGTCGAAGCTCTTAACTCCACTGTGCTGTCTGTCGCTTGGCTTCCTCCTCTACACGCTAATGGTTCATCATCATGTATATATGTATGTATGGATTATTATATTATTTGTATGGCTTATTATATTATTTGTATTATTTATTATATAATTTACTGAATATATAATGAATAATTAGTGTAATATATTGATAAGATTGAAAATCTTTTATATCTTCCCTGGTAATTTGTATACTAATTTAAATTCAATCAATCATATATATATATATATATATAAATATATATGTATATGAAATTCATGGCTGTTAATGATACTGACCAGGCATAATAATATACTACGAGTTATGGATGAGGGAGATAGAGGTACCGAGTGGTCAGCCCGTTGGAGACAGACGTATATTTCACCCTAGTGGTCAGTACTTCCCGAGACCGTTGCTTGACCCGTCCAGGAGGACGATGTCCGCACCCGACACCCTATACGTGGCGTACGGTCTGCTGCCCTTCACAGAGTACGAGTTCCAGGTTAGGCTATACCTCCTCGGTCCAGCTTACTTTAGAAACTAACTTTCGCCTCCTAAAC
This sequence comes from Osedax fenrisi, assembly GCA_964019155.1. Classification (NCBI taxonomy): domain Eukaryota; kingdom Metazoa; phylum Annelida; class Polychaeta; order Sabellida; family Siboglinidae; genus Osedax; species Osedax fenrisi. The sequence goes on along the minus strand of OZ025240.1, from coordinate 19,283,550 downwards.
AAAGATTAAATTTAATTACTTATATGAATTTACGATTTATTTTTACATATCAGGGTGATGTGATATAAATAGTTAAATTTATCCATTAAAATACAAATATTATTAATAAAACGTACGCATTAAACTTCTTATTAGTCCCTATCTATTTTCATACTTTTGTACCCCCCCCCTCAAACTTTATACCATATATTATTAAATATATACAATAAATAGATATTATAGCTCAGTATAATTATTGTTCATTCATATAGGAGTCACACTTATTTATGAAATAATGATATTGAAAAAATAAATTATTTTTTGTCATATCCATTGAGTTATACATTAACATTTAAACTCAATAAATGTATTATTATTATTATTATTATTATTATTAGTATATATATAAAAAACGTATAGTATTACCTCTCATCTAACTATTGCCTTCACGCATAGGTATTAAGTGAAAACGGGTTAGGAAAGACATCGAGTGGATGGACCCGGGCGAGAACTAGTGAAGCAGGTTACGCCTAATATGACCTCTAGCTTAACCTCTAACAGTGATACACCTCATAAACCTCATCCCCTTAAACTTTCTCCTACATATATTCCTCCTATTACTTCTACACCTCCTTCACATATAGTTCTTCCTCCTCCTTCTACACCTCATTCACTTCCTCCTACACCTTCTCCTCCACCTCCTTACACCCCTCCCCTACACCCCTCTCCTACACCCCTCCCCTATACATCCTCCCCTACACCCCTCCCCTATACCCCACCTCTAACACAGCTCCGATATCGATGCCTACCCCATCATCATTATCTCCTCCTCCCCTATACCCCTCCCCTATACCCCTCCTCTACATCCCTCCCATATACCCCTTCCCTAACACAGCTCCTATATCGATGCCGACCCCGATCATCCTCACCTATTCGGCGACCCAAGTGAACATTACGTGGACGTCCCCTTCCTCCCTGGACAGTCGCGGTATCATCACTGTGTTCAGGATCTATATCACCATGTCGTCGCTGGATAACCCCAACGCTCCCCCCGTCTTCTGGAAGGTACCATTGCGCGCAGTAGTTGTAGCATCGTAGACGATAATATGAGTTGAAATATTGATATCGTATAGTTTTTATATACTTTTAATTAACCATAATAATCTATCTACGCAGCTAGTTTACATCAAAAAATAGTTTTAGGGTTTGTAATTGAAAATATTTAAATATTAAATATTTTAAATCATAGTTAATATGATCATTATATAATTTTATATATTATATTATTATAGTATATAAATTATTTCATGTATTTTTTTGCATATATACTTTTACAGTAATTCTAAATTATAATATTATTTGAAAAATATATACAATTAATTATTATATTATTTATTTATAAATCAAGAATTTTGTAAATATATTCTACACGTAAATTATATTTTAACTATATAGCACATTTGTTTGAAACTATAACCATTAATATACTTGATCATTAATTAATTAACTATAATTGGTATATTATATTGTACTCTTTAAACAAGTACCCTTATGTATATCCACGAGAATTATAACAATTATACTTGATTTTATTTAACTTTATAATTTATTATATAATATTTCTTGACACGTATACCCAATTTAGTATTTTCATTATTCTGAGATAATATAGTATACAAGTTACATATATATTACATAATTGTACCTATTATACGTCAATCACCAATTATAATATAAACAATAAATATCAATAAATATTTTCTATATTTTAAGAATAATATAATATATATTTAAAGATAAATATTCATAATATTTAAAATTGATTTGAATAAATATTGAATATTGATTATGAAGAATACTTATTCAATTGTATAATTACTTGCAGTTGAACTAATTCGTATATTCAAATTTTTGGAATCAATTTAAATTTATGAAATAATATATTTTATATACAATTGAAAATATTAAATTAAATATTAAATATTTACAATGATACAATAGTGTGCCTATGATGTATATTTAGGCACTATAATATACACTCAATGAAGTCACTGTAATGTATGCTGTGTCAGGGTATCTTGTACTATTGTTATAACATTCAAATTATATTTAAGATATTTATAATACTTAATAAAAGCAATATTTAAATTAGATACAGTTTAATTTAAATTCATAATGAAATCAGATTACATATACAGTATAATTTCTTATGTTAATAGCATTATAGCATTACATAGTATTATAACATTCTAAAATAAATATATCCTCTCATTACTTGATATTAATGTTAGACACCTCTTCTATCGTACACCCTCGCCCCCACCCCCCCCCATAGTTCATTTCACTGACCCCGTTACCTCCCCCCACAGTTGATCAGCACGGAAGCCAGTGAATCGGAGAGTTACCTACACTCGGGGCTGCAGGCGTTTCACAACTACACGTTCATGATGGAAGCCTGCAATAGCGTAGGTTGCGTTAATAGCTCCGTGGCGTATGGAAGTTCTGATATTAAAGGTTTGTATTAACAGTGGTGAGGAGCTACAAATAATAACCCACTTTAACATAGCTGAAAGTTAAATAAACAAGTCTTTATACACTCAGCCCCCTCTCACACACAGCCCCCAGCTATATACACACGCCCCCTCACACACACAGTCCCCAGCTACATAAACACGCCCCCTCATACACACACAGCCCCCAGCTACATACACACGCCCACTCTGACGGCGTTGAACGCGTCCACGATGCAGATATCGTGGACACCGCCCGACCTCTTGAACTCTCCGTACGTGCGCTATCGAGTGTCTCGTACGGACGTGGCACTCGCTTACCCCGCCTCCAGCACCTCGCGGGGTATTCACTTCCCCGGCAGTGGGTACTACAAGTTCAGGCCCGACACCATACCCCAGGGTGTCTCATTCTTCGGTAAGAATCGCGTGATGTTGTTATAGGAGGCGATAGGTAATAATAGTAAATAGTATTATATATTTATTAGTAATGTGTCTTTACTATTATTATATTTAATATTATATTGTTATCAGTAATATATGTTAACGATTATTATATATTTATTAGGATTATAATTTAATTATTATTTAATATAATTATTATATATTTATTAGTAGTATATTTGTACTCTTACTATATACAATTATTGTATTTATAATATTAATATACTTATGAATATGCTTGATATTTAATCCATTAATGATAATCATATTATTTAGGATTTGAGTTATCCTTTAAAACCCAGACACGAGATGGTCTACTTCTATATGCAGGAGCACTAGGAGCTCAGGCAGAGGTCATCGAAATCCATCTTCGTAATGGACGACCTTGGATGATATACGATCCTCAAGGTTAACTATCACACTAATCATATTAGTAATATTCTGCATGTATTATATATGCTTCATAATGTATGATTCATACTTATTATGTATTATATTGATAAATAATATAATAAATATATGAAATATATGTTATAAAAAATATTAATAGTTAATAATATTTTAATATACCATTAGTTCTATGAATTATAAGACACATTATATAATATTATATTAAGATATTATTATTCTACATTTGATTATATACTTATATCAGTGTATGCATATTTATGAAATATATAGAAAACTTATATATTAACTACTCTCTTTTATCCTACCAGGATGTACAACGATAGTGACTACCACTGATGATGAAGGACTACCGTATGCAGACGGTACCTGGCATACTCTGAAGGCAATGCGCAATGCTGGTAATGGTTCCATTACCCTGGATAATAAGTGGAAAGGTATGAGTTTTGTATTTCTAAGTAACTAATACATTTAATTTTGAAGTACATTAATAATTATACTTATAAGTACTATCGAGATTATATTTCTAAGTATCCTAGTTAATTCATCCAATATAATTTATCACAATTTTTATATAGGTTTAAAGGTCAGTGAAATGATATATTTTTGCAAAACTATTATACATCGAGTTTATTATAGAAACTAAATGCATATATGCATGCATTATATATAATAACTTTATATTATAACTATTATATAAAATTTAATAGAATTATTTTATTATTTTATGATTTATATTTTGTAAGAAAATATGTTTTAAATATATTTTTAAACTCATACTTTTTGTTGTGGAATAATTATATAATAATAAATGACTAATTTATTATAAAATTGTAATCATTAATTAGATTTATTAAACATTTTAATTTAAACATATATATATATATATATATATATATATTATTTGTTATATAAAAATGTATATTACTTAAAAATGTACTATATTATTTTATATATATAAACATATGTATATATATATATACATATATATATATTATTATGAACATAATTCTATAATATAACTAATATTAGGATTATCAAATCAAAGCAAGACAGGTAAAGTTTCTATTATTTAAATCGACTAAATAATAAACATTATTTATTAATTATTATTATCATAACGACTTATATTCGATTTTCTTGACCACACATTAATTCACTTTATCACCCGAACACTCACACACACGAATACCTTATTATAATAATATGAACACACGGCGATCGCATCATTATAATAATATCATGGATATACACCCACATAGACACACGACATTCTCCAATCTAATACGAATGCATTTCTAATTAAGGGTGTTATTTTTATAGCATGGAAAGTTTGACATATGGATACATGTACACAATGTACATCCACGCAATGTAGGTCAACTGACCACCGTCCATCTGACCCACTGACTTACATTCATGCTATAAAATTCCCACCCTAAGTTCACGTGACTTTCTCCACACATTGGTTAGCTCCGCCCCCCTATTTGTAGGTCTGAAATTCGTGGAATGCTACAACACTTCGATCATCGGTAAGAACACGGGTCTCTATGTAGGAGGACTGCCTAGTAACTACACGATCTATAGAACCGAGTCGGATTCCAGAGCCAAGGTTCCGTCCCCTTTATTTCATATTAACGATTATTTATTATGTTTATAAATAATAATATATATGTGTATTATATTTATATTATTCATATTATTTATATATTATATATATATATATAATTATATATATATTATATATACAACAAAATTAATATATATATATATATATATGTGAATATAAATCAATATTATATATATAACAAAATGAAAGTTATATTATTATAAATAAACAACACAACGATCGTAGATTGAAGAAGCAGATTTCCGAGGGTGTCTTCGCGACATCAAGATTCTCACGCAGATGACTCCGGTCGAGGTATGGACTCCCCTGAATTGGACCGACGCTATATTCACGACTTCGGCGCTACCCGCGTGGCAAGGCTGTCCCATGGACATGAGTAAAGGTCTTCACCTCTATGGCTCAGGTTAGCGGAGATTTATTTAAATTAGGTATTTATTAAGACTTCGAGATGCTATGGAAATCTTATAAAGTCTAAACAGAACTATTATTAGCATTATTAGCAAACAAAAACTATAAATAAAACTAGTAATATAAAAATGTACACAAATGAAGTTGGAATATTAATAATATGAAATAGTGAATAGGTGAGATTTGTGTTTTTTATAAATACTAGTGGATTTGAAATGTATATCTATTGGAAGTTTATTTCAAGGAGATAGATTTCTATTAATAGTATTATTATTATTATTTTATGATATTACTTATATTAAATGAGTACTTGTAATTATATTTTATTTTACAACAATAATAAATTCAATTTATTTTTATATTAACCTAATGGGTTTGTATCTTTGCCATAGGATTCTTACGATACGAAAAAGGAGATTTCATAGGAGGAAACATTATAGATTTGCAGTTTTCAATTCGTACCGAGTCCCAAAACGGAATGCTGTGGTTCGCTACGGGAAGTTTCGGTTCCTATTTCCTTGCGCAGATCGTAAACGGATTATTTGTCGTTAGCATACGTTGATGATATCTTAATTACATATGTCCATAGAAATATATGATTATAAACTATAAAAAAGTATATATAAATATATATATATATATTTTTAATCTTCGTATTTATTATTATTTAAAAAAAATAATAGTAGTAATTGTAGATTACATTCCTAATTATTCATCGTAGTTTATGAAGAAACAAAATCTTAATATGACAATAATTATTAACAGACGATATAAAATAGGCTCTTTAATATTGGAAAACTACTTTGTTGTTCATTAATGATAGTATCAGTATAGTAAGCAGTAGATGATGATATCTTTCATTTGTCAGATATATAGTATTGAGATATATATTTTAATGCTGATGAGGCAGGTGATATGGAAGTGATACTGAATGACTGGGTACAATGTACTGAGACTGATATGGCATTTTATTACAGTATTCAATATAAGAAGGATGGAAATATAGTGACGAGATTGATGTACTACGCATTGCGTCATTATCTTTTAATCTATTTATACTTATTTTTATATAGGTGATATAAAATATTAATTTATAATTGAAATACCTATGTGGCTCAGTTGCAACTGAGCCATGGATAAGGCATCAGACATGCAAGCAGTAGGACACGGGATCAAGCCTCGTCTGGACCATTAAATAGGTCTTAAAAATAGTATTTAAAGTGATCTTATATAATTGTGTATAAATAAAAAAAATGAAATAATCGGCTATCGTTAAAACCATTGATGCCTTAACATGAGAGCAACTTCGAAGGGTCATTAGAGCCATATGGTTATTAGTAAAAACTTCATCTATGTTCCTGGATGGGATGAAATGACCAAATAAATTGTATTCAACCAAATATAACAACAACAAAGTTTTTTAATAATAAAATTAATATATTAATTTATTTATAATATTTTTCTATGTTTATGTAAATTACATTTAGGTTGAATTTAGAAATGCTCAACAAGGAAAAATTATACTGAATTTTCCCTATAATGCAGATAGTATAGTATGCAACGGGAAAGTTCACAATATTCGTATTTTGAAGGTTATAAATATATGTCATAGATTATTATATATTATAAAGTTTATAATTATTGATTTTTAAATAATTATTATTATCATATGAATGTAATGCTCAGCATGATTAATCGATGACTCACCACTCACTATAGAGGAACCAACAATTAGCGATGTCTATCGACTCGTCTCAAGCCAGAGTCGGTAATAGACAGACCGTGTATGGACTACCCCTATCTTCGGACCTCTACCTAGGGGGAATTAAACCCGGTTCTGATATAGAGCAGTTCTCTAAAGAATATAACTTCACCATGATGCCCAGTTAGTATGCAAGTCTTCGCGAACGCTCATTATTAGAAATATACTATATAATAATATTTATTATAATTTTATATCTATTTATATAAATTATTTGAGAATTTAAATGGTTTATATTATTAAAATTTTCATATTCTAAAATATATATGTATCTTAAATAATAGATTAATACAATTTATTGTTAATTTAAAATATCATTAGTAATATTTGTTATGATTATTATATTTATATTCTAAATACGATTCATATTTTATGTACTATTTTATCATAAAATGTGTTTCATTACAAGATATTTCATATATTAATATAAAATATTGATCAAATAAAAAATAATAATAATAATAATTGAATAACAACTATTTTATTTACAGTATCTTATTTATAGTATTAAACTATTATATAATATTATGTAATTATACATATATATGTAATTTAATAATTAACCCATTATATTATTGCCTAATTAACTGAATAGTTAATTAATTAAATCATAATCAAATAAATTAGTTACTTGCTTATATATTAATTAACCGATTACATAACGTATTATGCAATACTAAAATAGATGCATGTTTATCTCAATTTTTATTTGTATTTTGTTTCATATTGTAATACATCATTATAAATTCACTGGGTGATAAAATTACAAAAGATTCTATTTTGTTTTGAAGCCCTTTAGTAGTAATCAAAACCTATATATTATAAACTACAAACGAAAGGAGAGATAATAATATCTCCTAATAAATAATTATTTATATTATTTATATTAATAAACTACGTAGCTATCTATCTCATAATATATATATATATATATATAATAATATTTATTTATTGAAATCTCTTATATATATTGAATACAATACAAATAGCGGATACAAATGGACCCCTCAAGAAGTCATAGACTTGTACATGTTATAAATAACTGTGAGAGGCCCCGGACAATACAATACAAATAGTAACATTTTTTTTCTTGTGTTTTGATTTATTGTTTATTAAGTTCTTTATAAACACAAGAGAAATTCAAGAACTGCCTGGAGTCGAACCCGGGACCTCTGGCTTACTAGCTTTTGGTTGTCCCACTGAGCCATCGACCCCAGACTAATATATAATTATATATATATATATATATATATATATATATATATACAATGTATATTATACATATATAATGACATAACGTTAGGTTTCGGTGGCTGCATATCCGACATCCTGTACAATCGTAACCCGTTCAACTTCGGTCTGAACATCATCGAGGGTGTAGGCTACACTGTGGCCGGGTGCCCTAAAGCTGTGGACCTACGCCGGGTGTCCATAGTACCGGAGAGTTACGCGCCCCGTCCTTGTGTCAAGTCACTGGTCAGCACGTCGTATTTCGGCCGCTTGACCGGTAATCTGACCATCGTCGATTACGGTCTTAATCCGTTCACGCGTTAGCACTGATACCTCTCTATTTCTCTACCCCACTCTCTCTCTCTCTCTCTTTCTCTATCTCTCTCTACCTCTCTCTTTATCTCTACCTCACTATCTCTCTCTTTATCTCTATTTCTCTACCTCATTATCTCTCTCTTTATCTCTATATCTCTATCCCTCTATCTATATATATATCTCTGTCTATCTGTCTATATTATTCTTTCTCTCTCTTTATCTAATATTCACTCTCTCCTCCTATTACTCCCCAGAAATATTTTATTATATTATATTATAGTATAGATATATTTATTTTGTTTGTATTCATAAATACATATATATATATATAATTGATATTTTATAACGCATTTTTATTATACATTATTATAAATCGCACGTATAAACTCCAACACTCTGATTACAGAATATCAGTATAGAGTGGAAGCGATCAATTTAGCGGGCAGTTCAATAAGCACGTGGAATATAGCCAGGACTAGAAGCGGAGGTAATCAATATGCATGATCTAATATATATATCTACTGTATCTTACAGTATATAATATACGATTCATGATTTATTCCGTTAGTTTCAGTATTATTGGAAACTATATTTAATGTCAGCTCGTAACGTAATGCGTTTATATTATTTCCTAATAAATAATTTCCGCAAATATCGTTTATATATGTATTATATTTTCGTATTTTTAGTTTAAGATTTATGTTCAACCAATAGAATAATACCGTCACCGAGCATGTATTTAATAGCATTATACGCGCGCTATATATAGATCTAGCCTAATGCACGCCTCGGTTATCGTACAGCTCCGATCTTTGTGTTCGGGCCCTACCTGGCGATAGTGATCAGCGGTTACGAGGTGAGGGCGTACTGGAGATCGCCCTACGGTAGAACGGGGCAACTGATCGCCTTCAGACTGAGGGGTTACGACCTCGACAGACCCGATATGATGCCCGTCGAAACCGAACTCGACGACGTCAATAGTAAATATGGTTTGCAATCCGTTATTTATATACTTCTTTGTATATATATATGTGGCCAGGATTTGCCAGGTTATAGACATATACATGTATATAAGTTTATATTAGGCACCCACCTGGTATATTTAGATTATTGTTTACGTATATAAGTATGTATAAAGAGAAAGTGACCCTGCATTACTCGAGTATTTGTTAGTATAATAGTTAGATATGCTTATAGAAATAAAGGCCTGGTATTGATATTATTTATACATATATTTAAATCATTTACTTATATAAATATGAAATTATAAAAATACTATTTTCTAATTATTCATTACCACGGTGCTATAAACATAGTTATTTATAGAAATCAAATTTGTAAACACACAATGTTTACATTTAATACTGAATTTTTAAATTTAAATATTCAAATTTTTAAAATATAGTTGCGGAAATGATAAATACTATGATTGATATTATGCTTTGAAATAATAATTTAAAAATCTAAATAACCTTATAAATTATTCTCATGAATACATTATTTTTAATCATGATACGGTACGATCAATATGAAAACTGCGATATTTTGATTTAATTCCGGTAATCCTATTTTACTTTTTGATAATTTGAAAAATTCATATTGTCAAAATATTATTTTACATTACTTATATTATTTATATTAATAATACACTTGTTTATTTATATCATAATGCTTATACCCTGTAAACTGTAGGTCTATTGAACAACCTGCGGCCATACACTAACTATAGTATATCGTTCATTGCGTGCACGTCTGGAGGTTGTACGGAGTCAGATAGTAGAATAACGGCTGTCACGAACGATGAGGGTTTGTAGAAGAGTCTATTTATAGGTATCTCGGTGTTCATTATTTTCCTTTATTCTATCTATATATATTCTATTTATATTAATAATAATAATAATAATATATATATATATATGATTTAGACTGACATCGGCCCCCAATATGTCACGTGACTAACCGAGAGTTAAAGTAAACAATGCGTGTATGGCTTATATCATATCATATTAATATATAAACATACAGTATTATGATATGTATGTATATATAAAATAGGAATTCACTACTCAGTGAATACTTTACTGAGAAATATAACGCCAGCCGCGAAATGTTTATTTTAACGTTTGTTTGACACGTGACTTATTGGGGGCCGATGTCAGTATTCAGCATATATATATCAAATTTATTAAAAAAATTAAATTAAATCATTAAATTATTTAAAATACATTAATAAATTAAACTTATTTAATTTATTAACCTAATTAAAATAATTATATTTTGGTTTGAAAGTTATTTTGTATTATTTGTATTATACTCATTTTTTTATTAATTCTATTTTATAGAATTTATTTACATATTAAATCATTGTTTTGAATAACTAGAACAACATTTTTTGAACATTTATTATCCTTATACATATATTAATTATTATGGTATATTAAATGTGTATGCATATACAATATAATATTCAATATGATATTGTAAGTACTATACAATAATTTATAATATAATTCCTGATATATATTTATAAATAATAATATAATAGCATATTTTATTGCCTTTTTGTGTATGATAGTAAATTATTGTAAACATTTACATCCAAATTATCATTATAATACTATTATATGTAATTACTAATTAGTAATTATAAACAGCACATTTTGTAAGGTATACATAATATTATTATTATTATTTATGATCGTGTTAAGATGATATAAAGTAACACTACCACTACCACCACCACCACCGCCACTACAACCAGCACCCGAAAGCATCGAGCCCCCATACATTGTCACTAAGGCTGGCACCTACATAGAAGTCGCTTGGATACCTCCTCAGTGGCCTAATGGAGTTATAAGTGGTATGTGATATATGTGGTATCTATGTATGTACATATGTATATGTGTATGGGTATGAATGTAATGAGTATATGCATGTGTGTGTGTTTGTGCACATTGTGCATTAATTATATATATTTCACAGAATTTAAAATTATTTACTACCTTCATAAACTTTTTTATAATATACCATATATGGTATATATATATAGACAATGTCTATTAAAAATATATTATATATATTAAAAATGTATATTACATTTATTTTATATTGATATATTATCAACAGCTCATATAATCCAATGTTTTATTTTTATTTTACTTCTCTGTTTATTTTACATGTGTGTGTTTGTTTATATGTGTGTGTATGTTTCAATACAATTCTATAACATATTATCATAACATTAATTTATGTAGTGCTATTTTCATGTAAATATTGAGAATTAGATGTATTAACCATACTCATTCATTTCTATTATTATAATATATACATATAAACATACATACATATACTATTGGTTATATTCACAACAGGTTATGCATTGTTCGTAGACAATCAGAATATTTACATAGGTGGCGAAACCTTCTTTAATGTCACAAACCTCAGGGTAAGCAAACACTTAGCTAAGTAAAGATATAACTCTCTCCCTGTTTAATTAATACCTAACCCAGCTGCTGCTGGTTGTTATATCACCATTAAAATAGATTAAGGATTGACGCAGTTTTTATACAATAATTTTTCAATATTCCCTTAATTATGTGCAATATAATTTAGATTTTACTTACTGCGTATATATGTATAGCATTTAAAATCAACATATCCCATTACTTAATTATATATTAAAGGTGAACATTTAGTTTTAATCATATAAATAATAATTTAAAACATATTTTTATATTTTAAAAGTGTATATAGTTTGATACGAATTAACATTATAATTAATTTATAAATATATATTATAATATAAATAAAATTCAACCATAATATTATTTACATTAGACATTAAATGTATTTTGAATAGGTTCATATCTAACACAAATGAAATTCTTATATATATATAATGTAAGTATGAGTTGCTGTAACATCAATACACGTTTCTCTCATGCAGGTGTTCACCAGCTATAACTTCAGAGTGCGAGTGTGCACGAAGATAAACTGCACTGATAGTCTGAATGCCTACCTCTCCACTAAAGAACTGGTTCCGGATTTCATCGATGCTCCGACTCTCCTCGTTTTAGGTTCTTTGGGAGTAATCATTATTCATTGCCTAATATATAACTTATATAAGATTACCTATGTATAGTATAATGTACCTATCTTAAACTATAATTACTTTACAATATGTTATAATGATTAATTCCTTGTGTTTTTTAAATTAAATTTATAATGATGCCATTAATATATAAATGACTTTTAATTAATGATATTTGTATAATAATATAGTCATACATTATAAATTTAACTCTTATTTATAGATGAGAGATATCAATAGAAACTTAATTTATTCATTAATAATGGTATTTTTTTATTTTGTTAAATAATTATCTTATTAATAAGTATAATTACAAAATTTATAACTACAATTATCTATAGTTATTTAATTATTTTTATTTATTTCGAATTTAATATTAGTAGTATTAGTAGTTTATGGTCATAAAAATTAATTATTTTTATATATATAATCTGAATAATTATCATATCTACTTTTTATAAATAATGTTATATTTATTTATATGATAATTCAATTATCAAATATCATTCAATTATATATATATATATATATATATATATATATTTTATATTATATATATATATACATATTTATTATTTAACGGTACAACACTAATACATATTTACTAACCTCTATAACCTACATGTCACTTGTTTAGATGCCTACAGAATTAAAGTATCGTGGAAGGAACCTGATACTCTGAACGGAGTGTTCCAGTCGTATCAGATATTCCTGCACCACAACGAAACCACCGGAGAGATAGTCTACAACTCGACGGACAAGTTTCTGTTCGCGATGTTAACGAATCTGACCGCTGGAACCGATTATCTCATCTCAATATTGGTCAGTTATACAGATGCTTTACGCTAGGTACTCACTTCAATTCGGCTATGGATGATTACATTACTTAATTAAATGGCAAGGAGGCTGTGAAACTTTTGCTACAAATATACGATAGATATATTATAATTTTGAATTGAAACTCCATGACTCAGTACATACAAATAAGTATTTACCAGAAATATGATATTATTATTATAATATAAGTCATAATTATTGTTATTCCTTTGTATTAAGAATTGGTTAATATACAATTATTCAAATTCTATAATATAATATTGATACAATGACAAAACATTATATTTTAAATGTTACATTTATTAATAATTAAAATAAATTAAAAAATGTAGTTATATTAAATTAGCCTATTCTTTATCAGTAATAAATATTTAAATATTATTTAAATAAATTTCTAAATATCTAAATAGTAATTCTCATACTTATTATATCTACTTATAAGAATAAAAATTGTATTTCTAAATTTAGACATTACTGTCTTACATACATTCATTCATATTCTTTAAACTCTTATATAAAGATAATATTTTAAATCTATTTATTAATTATTGTAATCTATTTATTATTGTAATATATTTATTATTTTATTATTAATTACATAATATAATGTTTGATTGATTGATAATTTATTTAAGCAAATACATAGCCGAAAATATAATCGAAAGTATAAAGTATAAATATTTGCTAACGATAACATACGTTATAGAAATAAATAAAGAATAATACGAAATTAAAAAATTAAGGAAATTAAAACGTTTTACAGTTACCGTAAAAATAAACGAAAAACAATCGAAAGTAGAAATAAATCATATAGTAAAAATAAACGAAAAATGATCAAAATAGAAATAAAAGATAGCGTAAAAATAATCGAAAATAGAAATAAAATACATTATTTTGTAAGTGGCATCGAAATATTCAATTTCTACTTTAACTTTATAGAATTCTTCATCTTGTACCCTGTTTTAGTAATAAATTATTAGTTATATAATTTAATATTTAAATGTTAAATTTTAAATGTTAAATTTTAAATATATTATAAACAGAACATATTAAAAATCAAATAAACCAATACTAGAATGAAACAAACAAATAATGTAATACTTACCAAAATCTGTAATAATAGTAGGTACTTTATTAATTTATATTTATATTTTAATTGTATAATAAATTTGAAACATATATATATATATAAAAACAGAACAAGTTATAAATAAAATAAACCAATATACCTATACAAAAACAGTTAATAACAAAACATACCAATAATATTACGAAACAAAATAATATAATACTTATCACTATAATCTGAAATAATAGAAAATTATTAATATTGTATTTTATTAATATAATACATTTGAAACATATTTACAAAATATATATAAAACAAACATATAATACCGAACAAACAAAAGTAAAATAATACTTCACACTTTATCTGTAATAATAATGAATTATTAATTTTATATTATAGTATATTTGAAATATAGATATAAAAAATCCGAATTTTCTATAACAAAAATAAATTTATAACAAAATATAATACAGAACAAACAAAAATAAAATAATACTTCCCACTTTATCTGTAATAATAATGAATTATTAATTTTATATTATAATATATTTGAAATATATATATAAAAACCTAAATTTTCTATAACAAAAACACATTAAAAAAACCAGAAGAGATAATGCAATAATCTAGATACAAAATGAAACATAAATCAATATAAAATTATAAATTTCTGTTAAAAAAAAGTATTTTGTCGAAACAGATTTTGTTTATTTTATTTTTAAAAGATGAAACAGATACAGATTTTATTATATCATTATTTAATGAATTCCATATATTAACTGATCTATTATTAATTATATTTTTAATTGTATTATCATAATTATGTATTACATTTAATTTTTTACAATTACCTCTAGTTCTACAATTATTCGAAATGTTAAGAATATCAGATATATTTATATCTGTATAATTATTTGAAATTTTAAAAATTGTAGTTAGATCTATTTTTAACCTTCTAAGTTCAAGTGAGTCTAATTTAAAATATACCAATCTCTCTATCTATGTTTTATAATTAATATTTGATGAATTTGTATATCCTACGCATCTTGTAATTAATCGTCTAGTAAATAATCTTTGCACTCTTTCAATTTGGTCTATGAGACTACGAAATTTACTAACCTTTGAAAAAGGTGACCACATTATGGATGCATATTCTAAAATTGGTCTGCAATAAATTTTATATGCATTTAATAATGCTCTAGGGGATTTTGTAGTAATGCATCTAAAAATTGAATTCAAAGAAAAATAAGCTTTTTTACAAATATAATCAATATGTTTATTAAATAAAAGGTTATTTTCAAATATTATTCCTAAATCTTTATAAAAAGTAACGTTTTCTAATTGAATATTATTTATAAAATATTTTGATGGAGTAACCTTCCCTAAAGTCATAACTGCACATTTTGATAATGAAATATTTAATTGCCATTTATTTACCCATTGTGAAAATAAATTTAAATTATTTTGTAAAAGAAATCTTTCACTCTCAGATGCGTATGAAAAATATATTTTTGTATCATCGGCAAATAAATCAATATGAATTTTTGAAGAGAATATACTAGGAAGATCATTAATATATAATAAAAATAAAATTGGACCTAAAACCGATCCTTGTGGTACTCCAGATTTTACAATAGAACTATTTGAAAAAGAATTTTCAACCCGTGTAATTTGAGATCTATTCGATAAAAAATTATAAAACCATTTTATTATTTTATTAGATATACCGTATGATTTTAATTTAAATAGTAGTTTTTCATGAGAAACAACATCAAAAGCTTTTGCAAAATCAATATATATTATATCTACACATTTTTTATTATTCAATTCATTATACCAAAATTTTAAACATTTTGTTAATTGTAATTCTGTGGATTTTCCACTTATAAAACCATATTGATATTTTGTTAATAAATTATTAGATTTTAAATAAAAAATTAATTGTTTAGAAATAATACGTTCTAATACTCTACACATTACACATGTTATTGAAATAGGCCTATAGTTATTTTAATTTGATGGTTCACCCTTTTTAAAAATTGGTGTGATTATAGATTTTTTCCAAATTTTCGGTATATTACCCGATAATAAAGATGAATTAAAAATAATATATAAAGGCCTACATAATTCATTAGATAATAATTTTAACATAGAAGATGGTATCCCATCAGTTCCGAAAGTATGTGTAATTTTTAATCTATTTAAAAATATTTTAATTATTTCAAGATTTAAATCAATATTATCAAATTTTTGTTTAGTTAAGTTATAAAATTCGGGTAAATTTCCATTATCATTTTGTTGAATTGAACTAAAATATGAATTTAACGTATTTGCTTTGTCGAGATCTGAAAATAAAATATTATTATTTGATATATCAATTAGAGGAGATACTCCAGATTTTAAATTTTGTCTTTTTTTATAAATTTATAAAACTTTTTATAAAATTTATTTTTTGAATTAATTGCATTAATCTCTCTCTTAAAATTTAAAGATTCTAATTCCTTGGATAATTTTTTTTTTGCTTCTATCCAATTATATTTATATTGTAAATTAGTTTTAGATTTTCGAAATAATTTTTTACTTGCTTCTTCAATTTCAATATATTCTTCGGAAGTACCTGTTTTATTGTATTATTTATATTAGGAATATGTGATATAAATAATTTATTTAGAACCTTATTAAAATATTCTACTTTTTGATCGATATTATAATCATTTGAATTTAGATATTCCCAATTAAATCTAGAAAGATGATATTTAATCAATTTTATATTAGCATTATTGAAATCAAAATTGTTTGATTTTAAAATCTGTTTACATGGGTATTTTTCAATATTTACATTAAATGAAACAGAATAGTGGTCACTTATATTTTTGTATAATCAGAAATAGTCTCCAATATTTATATTAGATAGTAATTGTTTTTCATTAGTAAAAAGTAAATCAATTATATTATTATTACGAGTTGGCTTATTTATTAATTGTGAAAATGAATTTTTAATAATCGAATCGTAAAGTAATGCATCACTTTTTGGGTAACTAGGAAATGTATATTCTTTCCAATTAAAATTTGGTAAATTAAAATCTCCTATAATTATAGATGAATTATAATTTTGTTGGGTTATATCAAATAATTTACATATCTGTTCATGAGAAACATCATTACAATTTGGAGGTCTATAGACACATATAATATTAAATGGAATTTTTGAATTAATTTTTAAATGTATATATTGAACATCTATGTGTGAAATAAAATTTCTTACAGGATATAAACTAGATTTACAAAATATCGCAACACCTCCTCTATGAATTAATTTATCGTATCTAAATAGTGTATAATTTTTTCCACCGATTAAATATAGAGAATCTCTATCATCTACCGTTAAGAATGTTTCAACTAAACATATAATGTCATATTTATTAGATGAAAGTAAAAATTCCAAAAAATTCATTTTATTTCTAATACTACGAGCATTAGCGTAATATATATTTAAATTGTTATTTTTAATATTTTCATCTTTATTGCCGGTTAGTCATCTAGAACCTGTATTTTTATTTTTATTTTTATTAATAATGGAATTTTTATAAGTAATATATGACAATTTCCATACACTAAAATTATCTTCACCAATTGACATATTCCAGTCAATTTTATTATTTATAATATATCTTAGTTCATAGGAACTACTTCTAGAATTATAAATACATTTGATAATTTTTTTACTTTTAATTAATTTATTTTTAACTACATGGTATAATATCTGATGTCGTTCTAGTGATATTTCATCTAGAGATGTTCTAATGAATGAATTTTGTAGATCTCGTAATTTACATAATCGGTTAACATTTGATAAAATAATTTTTTTTGAGACCACATTATCTAAAATTAATTTTAATTTATTAAATGATAATTGAACTATTGATAATACACACGATTTATTAATATTTACTGTTTTACAAATAATATTTACTAAGTATTTAAAGAAATTAGTTTTATCATTATTAGGAATATTTATATTGTGAATAATTATTTCATTATTGCTATCTATATTATTTTTAATAATATTTACTGATTTTACCAAATTGTCAGTAAAGGTATCAGAATTGGTTACAGTAGAAGTTACATTAGCGGTTACATTAGAGTATGATTTTTTAACAACAATCATATCACTTATTTCAGTGATTTTTGATAGTAACATATTTAATTTTTTTTCTGTGCTATTTATTAAAGTATTAATATTACTATTATCAATAATAGTAGACGATGGTAATGAGTTATTTAAACTAGGTTGATTTATTGGTGTATTGGTGTATTAAATAATATAATGTTATTATATTATTCTAATTAAAGATCATATAAACTTATATTATATTATTTTTTTAATTTTAATTTTATTAAAATTGCATTTTATAAAAAATGTATATAAAATTTTAAAAATAATCGTGTCATATATAATTACTATTAACATATTCAATATATTATTTATTATATAATTCATTATGTTAATAATGAAATATATCATTTTTAACTATATCATGATAGTACTAATATTTCCTAAGATATATATATATCTGTACTATACAACGATAACATCGGCACAATAAGACATCTATTAGATACATGGATAACACCAACACCACATCACCCACTAGGTATGTACTAGGGCTGGCTGTACTAGCAGCGTATACACGGTAGCTAAGACACTCGAGGCTAGACCACAATATGTACAGTCGCCTCTAGCTCTCGCTCTCTCTTCTACCGAGCTGCTTATCTCGTGGACCATTCCTCTGAAGCCTAATGGTTCGTCGCCGAATGCGTGCGTGTGTTCAATTTATATACACGTAATGATGTAATATTTACATCGTAGTAGTACTAGTAGTAGTAGTTTATAGGAAATATTCACGTTTATCGCATGCTATAATAACAAATATTCTATATTACTATTTCAGTTTAGAAAATTTCTAAATATATTTGTCTCGATTTATTAAAAACATTAATAAAATAAAATATCTAATAACTCAATGATTACTAATCAACGATTAACAATGATTATATTATATTAACTACTTTATTATCCTGTATATATTAATCGATTGTTATTATTAAGTGTGTTATCATTTGTGAAATGTTTATATAATTATATTTCAATAATAAAAATATTTATTTTCGTCAATTTTTCAATCGCATTAATAATTTAATAATACCAATCTACTGGAATTCGAATGTGTTATAAACAGTATTAACTCTTACGATCATCATGTCTACACCTCATCGCATAGGCGTCATACAAAGCTACCGTCTCTACCACAACACGTTGTTCATACACGAATCAAACGAAACCGATGACTACCTACTGGATGACCTTCGACCTTCCAGCGTTCATCTGCTACACATCGAAGCGTGCACGTTGGTCGGCTGCGCTTCTTCCGAGGCCACTCAAGCGAGAACCCTCGAAGCTCAACCAATCGGTATCATCGGTCTAGAAGTCGAGGTTAGCACTTGCGTAATCGTGATTCTTTTAATTATATATATATATATATATATATATATAAGTAACCGATACTGGAGTTATGATAATACCACTTCTAATGTATAACTATACCAGCATATCGATACCTTTATTTAAAATATTTCAATATTGATAATACATGAGTCACTATTGATGAAACTATAATTATAACTTCTGTTATGATTGAGTCCAATCCTTCTTGCTGCCTATTACATATCATAACATTGATTTATAACTTCGATATTACGGAAAACTACTACCATTATTAATAAAGTTGAAATCATTTCATTTTACAAATTATTATACAAATTTTAAACTATTTTCAGTAAATTATTATTTGAAATACTAAACTGAATATCTTGATAAATAATACGTTAATATACAATCTCATTAAGCCTATCGTAACTACTAATAAAGATAATGGACGCTCGAATGCTAAAAGCGAGATGGAATGCTCTGACTGAGGACAACGGGTTCATTTCTTACGACGTTATATTCGAAGGAACTTTCTACACAGATCCTAGTAAGTCTACATATGATTTGAGTTTCAGTCAAACGAGATTTCCATATTCACAACAGTGATTTAGTAAATAGACTCGTAATAATTATATTTTTATAAATATATTGCTCTTTAATTTAAAATGTTGACAAAGAATCATCATGTCGATACAAAAACCTATTTTTAATTTACTTAATTATTATATTATTATTTTTTATTTTGGTGTATCCTTTTATCCCATCCAGGAACTTAGATAAAGTTTACACTTATAACCATATGGTTCTAATTGGCTCTCATAGCCGCTCTCATGTTAAGGCATCCATGGTTTTCAAATTATACCTAATGTATAAGTCAATTTATTTTTATTTGTACGAAACGATCTGATGATATTTAATAACTTGTTAACGATCATACTAACTTCGGTGACCCGTTCAACACAATAGCTAACAACGACTACTCCACACTTTCGGATACGAGGTCGCTATACAACGGGTCGCGCACCAACCAATGGGTAGCGATAGCAGGTCTAGTGCCGTGGACGTCGTACTACATACAGGTGAACGCCTCCAACACTGCCGGCTACATTCTCAGCAATAGTCTGATGTCCACGATGCCACAGGGAAGTTTGTTTTCCCATTCGCACGAGAGCTAGCAAACCCTATATTCATCTATATAATCGGGCGACAGCATAGAAAAGATATTGATCTTTATCTGAAGCCCTTTAGAGGAAATAACGATATAATTAATTTAAATACTTCATACGAAAAAAATGTACAACTTTCTTCTAATAAATATTTATTATTATTATTATTATATAATCTCTACATTATATACAATCTGTACAATATTCTATTTTTGTTATCTTCACATATAATTTTACTATATGTAACATGGCATATATAAATCGTTAAAGGGGTTTCACACCAACTCGAATGCAATTATTAACTCTAATTATTAGAGGTTTAATGTTAACTATATTATTTAAATCTCCGTAAAAGGGGTTTTACCCCTAATTATTAGAGTTAATAATTGCGTTCGAGTTGGTGTGAAACCCCTTTTATATATACTTATTTGTATTTTATGTCATATTTATTTTATGTTATATTTATTTATGTATATAATTTTAGTTTTTAAATAATTTCCGATAAACTCTATCTATATATAATTATGATAATTTACTAGATTTTAAAAAATATTTAAATACTTTACATCATATTACACTATTGAATTCTACAATTTCTATTGTACATTTCAGCACCGGATGGAGTCGAGAAACCCACAATCCGAGCGGAAAACTACCACACACTGAGAGCCACCTGGGGAGATGTTCAGCGATTAAATTCCGATCAACTTCCATCATTTCAGCTCCATTTCCGTCAAAATAAACAATCCCGAATCGAAAAGTTAATATAAATTTATAAAATATATTATAATTGGTTTTTCATATAATTAACTTGCAATACCATTACCCATTTTCTTATGATATTTATGAAATACAAATAAAAAAAATATTATTTTTCAAATATATATATATATATATAATTAAGAAATAGTGGAGTAAAATTAGTATGTTCCTTGCAATAAAGTTAAGGTAATTATCCCAAAAACCTATTAATATATATACTTAGTTTCATTATTATCATTGTATTAATTTATAATACTATTAATATATATTTCATTCTATGTAAATATTAATACCATTTTTTCTTTCCTATTATTTTATCTAAATTAATTTATAAAATAAAATTAATTCCGATCATAAATATATTATTAATGTTATTATGTTGATTATATTTAATCTTTTTATATATATTTTGAAGCAACATATTAGTTTATAATGTCAATTTTTAGTAATAATTGTGTATTTTTTCTTATAATCTACATTTTCTATTAAATAAAAGCTAATGAAATACTAATAAACTTTTATTAAAATTATAGAAATTTTAAATTACTTTATATTTTTAAGATAATCTATGTAATCTACCAATTGAAATTATATTATTCATCTAATTTTAATAATAACCTTAATTTTAAATAATTATAAATTCAAGAGATAAATATAGAAATGTATACACTAATTCTCGTTATACCTATATTTAAATATGTTTTGAACAGTTTATTTTCTGAAGCTACAACTGCAACAACATTTTTGAAGACTAATCTACGAGCTTATATTTCGTATGAATTTCGTATTGCCGCTATAAATAGCTTCGGTGAAACTGTTTCTTATTGGTCGACAGGTCGAACACTACAATCTAGTAAGTATATACTAGTTCTCGTTAATTTATTAGTTTATAAACTATTTCCTTCAGTTAATATATGTATATTATATCTTATATATATATACTTATACAATTGTATTTAACGATTTAATTGTATTCATTAATATATTTATTTCTCATTCGAAACTATATTAAAATATCGATAGTGAATGTTTAAATTAAAATGTTTATATTTATTATTCAAACATAAAATTCTTACTTTATTACCTAAATAATAATATGCCGCCATATAAACAATATTTTCATCCGATATAATAAACATGATGTCTATTAACTTTTAGATATCAGAATGATACATCTGATTTACCACTGATACCATCACTACTACTACTAGTACTACAACAAACACTACCACAACCATCTTCACGATCACTACTACCACTAATAGTACCACTATTACAGCCATCATTAATACTACACCCATCACCACTATCATCATCACCCTACCAACACCTCCATTACGTTCACCACCTCGACCCCCACCCCCCCAATATTACCCGGTATGCTACATTCCCCGATAATAATGAACACTACCACCTTCACCATCACTACTACCTATATTACCACAATTATTACAGCCATCATTAATATTACACCCATCATCACTATCACTATTACCACTACCACCACCATAACCCCCATAATTACTTCCACACTCATTATCACCTCCAATCCATCACCACCCCTACCCCCAACAGTACCCGGGGTACTACGTTCCCCGATAATAACGAACATCACCGCGAACACCGTTGACCTCGCGTGGTCACCTCCTCTCCTCCCTAACGGCATTATCATCGCCTACAATATCTATCTGAACGATGCCTCTAAAGAACTGGTTTATTATTAGTAAATAATCTATACAGAACTAACATCTATTTAGATAGGAGATATTATTGTTCTTTATTAATCGCGCAATAATGTTAATTTTACACATCAAAATACTTAAATCTCATTAGTACCTACATAATTCATACTAACTTAAACATAGTTATATATATATATACATTATAGTTCTTTTGTTATGTTAATGTAGATCGGTAAAGCAATGGTTTCACACACACATCCACAGGTCGATGGTAACCTTACCGCCATGCAAGTTATAAACCTGAAGCCGTTCACATTCTACGTGTTCCGGGTGGAAGCCTGCACCATTATAGGATGTTCCAAGTCACTGCCTACTTATCAGATACAAACGCTTAAAGCTGGTTAGTTGAACGTATCGAATCAATGTATATCTCGTATTCCGATGCATTGTAATTCACTCGTGATATTTGATTTTGTTTGAAATAGCATCATATTTTAATACATCATTAATCATATAATTATTAAATAATTAATAAAATAAAATATTTTTTCTAAATGAATATGATAATATAAAAATGAAGAAATAATAAATTCAATGTGTTATACAAAGATAATTGATTATTAAAGTTAATTTAATTTATAATTTTTACATTTTAAAATCACTAAAAAATTTAAAAAATTAAGCCAATATATTATATTTTTAATATTCTAAAATATTCCAATATAATTATATTCTTTATTAAGTATACATCGATAATAAGATGAATGACATCCAACCCACAGTGCCAGCGGGGATACATGCTCCTAGTTTGGTTTCGCAGACCTCAACTTCTGTGTTCATAATCTGGTCAGTTCCAGACAGACCCAATGGTAACATACTCCTCTATATACTCGATAGAAGATTGGCCGTTAGTATTCGTTGTTCTTCAGTGATTGTGTGCTTGATTATATCTATATTAAGGGGATATAATAATTAATATTATATATTTGATATGGCTATATTAATACGATTATGATTTAACAATATATGCACAAACTGGGATATGTATTAATAATATTTAGTTTATGTGGATTAATTATTATAAAGAATATATGGTTGTTATAAATTATACAATTTATATTAAATATTATACATTTATATTACGAATATTTTTTATAAAAATTAATTATATTCATTAATATTAATTATTATTAAATTATTTATATAATTATAATTTGATTTCATAATTATATTTACATCACAATTATTTATCATCGAATATATATATATATATATATATATATATATATATATGTGTTGTTTTAATTTTAATTCAATTTTATATTAGAGTAGATATCATGTACACAGCTAAGTACGTCTGAACCTTACTAAGTACACCTACACCTCACTATTCACCTACTAAGTACAACTTCATCTACTAAGTACTAAATATGTATGCACCTACATGATTAGCAGTAGGTAGAATACATGTTTATAGACACTAAGTACTCATTCACCTAACTAAGAAATAAGTACGTATGCACAGAGATAAGTAATAAGTACGTATGCACCTAGCTAAGTACTAAGTATGCCTCCACCTTGCCAGTCACATCATATGCCTCTACCTCACAATAATAATAATAATAATAATAATATTTATTTATTGAATCACACAATATAATAATAGCGGACAAATGGACCCCTCAAGAAGTCATAGACTTGTACATGTTATGTATAACTGCGAGGAGCCCAGGACAATACAATACAAATAGTAACATTTGTTGTCTTATGTTTTGATTTACCGTTTATTGTGTTCTCGATAAACACGAGAGAAACATCACCCAGGACGAGCAGGACGGGCAACGGATACACAGCACTACGGGACAAGATCGTCTGCTGTACGTCGATGAGTCCGAATACCTGATGCCGTACACCCGCTACGCCTATAGGGTGCGAGTGTCCAATACCATGGGGCAGGCCTCGGGACCGTGGGCGATCGTCCGCACTCGCAGCTCTCGTTCGTTTGCGACATATCACTATTAGAATATTTACGAATATATTATGTTTAATCATATCACTTGGTTAAAATTGGTCCTATATTGGGCTATCCTATATAAATGTTCTTATCTTATAATATATGTTGTAATAATTATATTTATTATAGTACTGTATAATTGTAAAACTATGTAAAATGCTAAATAGATGGATATATAATTTTATTTAAAACACTGTAAATATAAAAATTCTTATAGTGCGAATATATAGCCACTAATAATAGAGATATAACATATACTAATACGATGTACAGAGATAACACTGCCACCTCTGCACTCTAGGTCCGGGCGGTGTTAGGCCTCCCATCGTAATGGTGCTATCGCCAGTCGAACTGGACATCAGATGGACGCGTCCGGTTCAGATGAACGGTGTCCTCGAGGCGGTAACGGTGAAGGTCAACGCCGTCCGTTACCCGGTTCTCAATGTCACGCATCAGTACAGCATGCTCATCGATAAACTGACGCCCGATACCGTTTACAACGTCGCCATAGCGATGTGTACAGGTGAGTTTGTACAAAGCTTGCGAGCTAACTTTAAGGGGGAGTCTAGCTTATTATAGTATATACTAGACTTATATGTAAGTGCCATTTCTATGTATTATATACTAACATATTCACTCACTTATTTACTTACTTATCTATTCACTTACTTATTTACTTACTTAATTACTTATAAGTAATACATTATATTCTTATTAATTTACTTAATATAATCTCTCCACTTTTATTTATTATTACATGATCAGAGGAATATTTTCAGATATATATATATATATAATAAGTAATGCTATTAAATGTACTTTCTCTATATGTATCATGAAGCATAAACTAAAATCAATTACTCATATTAGATGGAAATTATTATTTTCACATTTTAAATAAATAATGGATAATTCGAATGAGTGGATCTACTTTCAAAATAAAAATGATATTTCTTCTACATTATCAACTTAATTATTATTTATTAATAATTTTATTTTTATATAATTTATTATTAATAATATATATATATATAAAATATATATATTTACATGTACTCTTTACATTATCCATATAGACAGTTAATATATTTACTTAATTAATCGAATGGGACTATTAATAGAAAATACCCAAATATTCGACGATCATATAATCGACTTTAACATGGGAACAACCGATGGAAATCTAAAATTTGATGAGATATATTATGTTTCCCCTATCTCGTCTCATATTTTATATCTCTATGTTGCCCATATCTCCAGCTCCCCTTATCTCGTTCTCCTCCTCCCGCTCACCACTCCTAACACTAACTCTCAGACGGAGGCTGTACTGACAGCGCCGGTGTAGTAGTGACCACCTCGTCCACTATACCGGCAGGACTATCACCCCCCGCGGGCACCCCTCACTCTCCGACCTTTATCTCGGTTATTTGGAACCCGCCGAGCTTCTCGAACGGGGCGAACCTTCGCTACGAACTCAACGTACGCAAGATTAGGCAACCACTCGACGGTTAGATCTAGCATATTGAACTGTTAGCTTTAACCTTCAACTTCAGCTTTCACCTTCTATTCTTAGCTTTAACCTTAATCTTCAGCTTTTACCTTCCACTGTTAGCTTTAACCTTCAACTGTTAGCTTTGATCTTCAACTGTAGGCTTTAACCTTCAACTGTTAGCTTTCATCTTCAACTGTTGGCTTTAACTTTCAACTGTAGGTTTTAACCTTCAACTTTTAGCTTTCACATTCAACTGTTAGCTCTCATCTTCAACTGTTGGCTTTAACCTTCAACTGTTAGCTTTCGTAAAAATTTACATAAATAGTGATTTGTTAAGAGCTATGAAACGACTTATAATGTTACGCACAGTGTATGTCCCACATAATCAGTACTTATATATTCATTTGTAATCAAATATTTGTAATATAATATTTTTAGTATAACACAATTTATAATATTCCTACATATATATAGCCTCTAATATCCTATAACTTGTTATATTTTTGATAATTCATTAACTCCTTAATTTATGTATATTTTATATAAATATATTATTTAATTAATTATCACAAAAATATAATATTTAAATATAATATAGTATCTAAATTTTATAGAAATATATATAATAATTTATAAATATGATGTATATATGATATATATTATACAAATAAGATTTTATTTATAATTATTTTTTAATGATATTTTAGATTCCGCAAATGATTTCAATCAATGGATAATGATATACCGGGGAAATGAGGTTTTGTTTTTAATATTAAAATACAGTCTATATATTATTATTTATTGATACATTTAGATATTTTTAAAGTTGTAAATTATATATGATAAATAATTATTTATTATAATTTATTATAATCATAATCGTATAACATTTATATAATTTTTGTTTTAAACAATATTTTTAATTTAATTTATAACTCATTTGTATATTTAATATGAGTAATTTAAATTATTATGTAACTTACAAAAATATGTGTTTATTGTTATACGTGCAAATCTAATTTTAATAAATTAATCATTTAATATATATATATATATATATATAAATATTAAATGATTATTTATATATATATACATAAATTACCAGTCGATACTGCATTAATACTCGTATTATACGTTAACCACTCTTACATAATCACTATTACACAATCACTATTACACAATCACTATTACACATACACCCAGACATACTTCAATCATCGTTCGTTGACGATATTCACGACCTACGAGTATCGCGTTACGGCCCGCAATGATTTCGGAGTGGCGCTATCGTTACCGTCCGAAGAGGTCACGACCTTTGGAGGTATTCCCAAAGTATCTCCCAATATCACCGTGTACGCTCTGAATCATACCGCCCTGGATTTACGATGGACCATACCTAGTTAGTCATCATCGTCGTCGTATGTGTATTTGATTCTTACTTTCTATGATACTGTGCTTCTGTTTTATATGTTATTAATATTCATATAATGTTCAATATATATAATATATAATAACAATTTAATAATATATATAATATAGATATACTATATATAATTTATATATTTATAATAATATATATATATATATATATAATATATATATATATATATATATATATATATATATATATATATAAATATATATATTTATAATTTTTATCTTTGAAATAGACTACAATCAATAAAATATTAATATATATATATATAAAATAACAAAGTGGAAATAAAGATATGATAATTATATACATATCGCAGCAAATCAAGAACTACAAGGTGAAGTATCTGTAATAGAAATTGAAATAAAGAAAGCGTCAATCAATTCTTCTATTCTCCGAGAGAGTGTTTCTACCCAGGTTCTTGCAAACATTAATACAAATGCACGTACACAAATTCACGTACACATATACACGTCTAATAATATTAATAATAATATTTATTTATTAAAATCATGATATATTTATATTGTATACAATACATATAGCGGATACAAATTGACCTTTCAAGAAGTCATAGACTTTAACATGATATAAATAACTGTGATATATAAATCTAAATATATAATAATACCCATATTTAAATACACACATATTAACTCATAAATCTAAATACACACATATATACACACATATATACATACATATACACAAACATGCGTGAATTATTAACAATCATATTATTTTTAATTAATTACATATAATATTCTTTTTGAAAACACGTGTTTTTTATTCATATTACTATAATATGCCGATCATTTATTTATTCTAATATAACTTTATTTAATAAATATATAACGTTTGGTATATTACGTTATATATACGTATTGTACTAATATAAAAATAATATTTCTTTTCTACGATTATATAATAATAAAATTAATATATACAAATCGAATATTTCCATAACACTCTCTCTCTGTATAGGGTGAATGGGAGTTTAATGGTAATCACTAAGTGTTACGCAATCACACACAACTATGTCCTAGTCACCTCTCACGTTCCGCTTCATTACAGGTGACCTCTATAGTGGTAGCGGGGTTGAGTCCGTCCACCCTATACACCGTCAGGGTGATACTAACCATGCCCGGAGGAGCAACAATCATGAGCAACCGCTACGAAGTCATGACTACGGATGGAAGTTAGTTTGACCTCTACTACCGACCTCTAATATGCGAGGTCATGTAGTGTTAATGCTGAATCCGATACAGTATACTGTATATAGATTTTTATAGAGGTGGTAGTTATTAATGTAATTGTATTGTAGATCGCTTGAATATATGTATAAACTTATAACTCAGAGAATGTGTAAAAATAATAAATTATATACTTACATGTATTTATACAAATTACTAATGCATTCATGTATTTTTATCTAGACTATTCTTAATTTGGTATTCTATTGGGTTAATTTATAATCAACATTCTCCAAATATATTCCATTGAATAGTTTGATGGAGTATGACCTCATTTTCATTCAAGTTTTATATATTTAAATATATATATATATATATATATATATATATATATATATATATATATATATATACTATATTGCAGTATTCATAAATATATGAATAAAACAACAAATGAACACTTATAACACTTATATAACACACTGATGCCCCATAGTACCGGAAGGTTTCCAAGCCCCGATGGTGACCAGTATCAACGACACCTCGGTGAGGGTAGCCTGGAGAGCCCCTGTGATAGCTAACGGCCGAGTGCTGACCTATACGGTGTTAGTGGATGACCGCAGATATCCCACGACCATCATTACATCGGGAAGTCATATCGTCTCGAACCTCGAACCCTTCACGATTTACAATATCAAGGTTTTATGTGTATTAGGTATTATTAACGAACGGGTATAGTATATCTAAACTCATGCATGTATTTTTATTTTGTATAGTAAACGTAATGTTGTAACTTGTTATTCGATAATAATTCAATAATGTTACTGTAATACAGATATATTGGACTAATATAAATCTGTAATAATGTCATCAGAATTTTGAGGAATGGAATAAATTATAAAAATAAAATTAATATTCTTATAATAAAATATCAGGATAAATATAAAACACCTATTTAGTGTATTTAGAGTTAATATTATATAAATATTAAACACAAATTTTAATATATATGTATTTAATATTTTTTAGATATATTTATATTATTTAACCAATTATATATAATTTCAAATAATTATAAAATCTATTAGGAAGATATTAACACAGTATAGATGTTGTAGTATATTTTTTAATAAATAATAATACATAGTACGATTAAGTTTATTAGGGAAAGACTAAAGTACTTGTTTAAACTAGTACTATTGTATCATTAATATATATTTAATACTTTTTATGAAATACGCATTAAGTGTATAATCATGTCGCTCCCTAACTAAATAATCGTTAAATGATTACATCGTTCAACCACCAGGTGGAGGTATGTACGGTGTACGCTTGTCTTCGTAGCGGGGTGACGCGAGCCACCACTCTCGAGTCTCGCCCCTATGGAGTCGGTGCTCCGCAGATCAGAGTGATGTCAGAGAGCGCCATTAGGGTGGTGTGGTCCGTACCTATTCGCACTAACGGAATCCTGCTCCGGTACGAACTCTGGAGGAGAGCTAAGACTACCTGCGATGTTAAGTTAGTTATTATCACGTAGCTTATAATATACGTAGATAATATTATTGAACTATTATAAATCGTGATATAATAATAATATCCTACATGAATCGAAAATTATTGATTTATATGACAATTATTAATTTATTTTACAGCTATTTTATACGTAAAATATTTATTTAAGAATATGTCACGTCTTAAGCTATGAGTTTTTAAATACACTCTCTCTAGATGCTATAAAATGATTGAATTTTGGTAATTATTTAACTATTAATAAAGTACAACAAATACAACACATTTCTTCAATAATACATATATTTGCATTTAATATAATATATTAAAATATATAAATTCATTATTTTATCTTTATAATTATATTAGTTCATGCGATATTATTTTCAAACCTATATTATGTAATATATTAATTAAATTATATCGTAAATATTTAAACTTATCTACATATGTTATATCACATTCACAATATCTACTAACTTAATCATATAACAATACAACAATTTAATACGACAACACACAGACAAGATGACAAGGAAAAGAACAACAAATGTACGTACTTGGAATGTGGAATACTGGAGAGTTTCTGCGGAGATAAGTGTTACAGTGGACTTAAGGTAAGCGATTCACAGCCAGCGTTAATGATCATTATCGTATTATAGTTATAATTCAGGGTAATTATTTGGGATAAGCTCTGCTTCTATAATTACTCTGGTGTAAAACCCTAAATTTGATAATAATCAAATAATAATAATTATATGCGAATTAACTAAGATATCACCGAAAAGTCTAACCAAGAATGTGAGATAATATAACTTTAATTATTATAACTATCTAAAGCCATATTCTATATTTACATATATATATATATATAAATATATTAATATACAATTTAACATTTATTTTATTTTATTCACATTGTCTCTATTCGTTACCACCCATTTCGCTTGTTGTAGACCTGCTGTGATGGTACGCTGTACAACAATAAAGTGGGTCACATTTGTTGCGATACTCATTACGTAATCGGTACCCCTAACGACCTTCTGACGATGCAATGTTGCGGGGGTCGCTTCTATAGTAAGATGGAGCATCACGAATGTTGCGGAGAAAAGTATGTATTAAGTATTCGGAGAATAGTATTCACTTTCTTATCAGTCATATGTGTATAGTTATTGTTTGACAATATACATCTTATAACTTATACCATACTATATATTTTAGTATTAAACAATCTATAACTTTGCTATTTAATTCTATGAAGATTTTTTTTAATTAAATATTTAATATTTAATCAAATATTTGTACTACATTTTAATTTTTTTAAATAATTTTATTTAATCACATTCATCATTTCATTAAACTATTCGCTTAATTTGAATAACATCGAATAGATACGTAGAAGTGAAAACAGATGAGATTTGCTGTAAAGATCCCAACGAGAATAGAATCACCATTGATTACGGGAACGCATGCTGCAGAGGAATGCCGTATAGCGACAAAGGATTGCAATTATGCTGCAATAGTATGTATTAGTATAACCATTATTATAATGCACTCTTATTGGTGTATATTGTTATTGTTATTGTTATTTTGGTGGACTCCTTTCATCCCATCCCGGAACTTAGATGAAGTATTCACTTATAACCATATATATAGTTCTAATTTCCTTTCGAAGCCATTTTTATCCTTATTTTAGTACCCTTTTATTATAGTATTACTACCGCCACCGCTTGCACAATCACCATCAGCAATTCTACCACTACCACCACCAACACCAGCACCACCTTCACCACTACCCTTAGTATCACGCTACACACCCTACACACCCTACGCAGACACCCTAGTGGACGGGTACGGCGTGGAGTGTTGCGGCCACAGACTGATATCTCAGACCACCTCGTTATGTTGTGGTACCTCTGTGTCTGGTAGGGCGTTCTCTCCCCGCCCGCTGTTCCAGTGCTGCGGTCAAGATTATGTTCCGGCGTTGACCACTCGCTGCTGTCGTAACGATGTCACCAACACCTACAAGGTTAATATACCACTTCTATATAGAATCTCTGAAGGTCATTCAGATATTGATGAAATTAACCATGGTCTTTGATTGATATTTTATTTAAGAAAAATATTGTAAAATATTATTATCAAAAGTATAAAGTATAAATATTTACTAATGATAACACATTTTATCGAAATAAACAAAGAATAATACGTTATTATGTCATTACGTATTAATAATAAGTGATATTTTATTGAAAATATACATATATATACATATATATATATAAAATATATTTATATATAATAATAGTAATTTTTTAAACCTCTTAAAAGTAATAATTCATGGAATATTGCTTTTTATTAATATCTATTTTTATTTATCTATTGTATTCTAAACGGAAAAAAAGCTTATAATAAATGATTATAATTATAATAATGAGCTTATAATATCAACAGATATATAGACAGACACATAAAAAGGTGCTAACATTCTTACATAATACGCAGTCGCACATTTACGCTAGTGAAGATGCGAAGATCGTGTCGGACGAGAGATGCTGCGGTGTCGAGCTAATCAACGACGAGATGCGCTGTTGTAATCGAAACGGCTTCAATGCCGACAATCAAGTATGCGCTGATCACTCCCTCATGCAATCCGGTTAGCCCCTCCTTTTCTCTATTAACCCCAACCCTCAACGGTTAGCCCCTCCTTTTCCCTATTAACCCCAACCCTCAACGGTTAGCCCCTCCTTTTCCCTATTAACCCCAACCCTCAACGGTTAGCCCCTCCTTTTCGCTATTAACCCTAACCCTCACCGGTTAGCCCCTCATTTTCGCTATTAACCCCAACCCTCACCAGTTAACTCTAATCCTCAATGGTTAGGTCCACCATATATCGGTATGACATTATGAAGCTATAATTATAGTAGTAAGTTCAATACATTTCTGGCCTATCAAATAAAGATTATTTATATTTTCTATATCATTAATAAATTGTATTTATTTCTCGTGGTTAAATTTTATCGATTTCAATAAATAACCAAACCATTTAATTACATAATACTTATATAACGGCGATTCTTCCGTTAATGAGTTACTACTATTGTATCATTAAACTCGATTACCCTTCATTCCTAGCGTGGCTTTATTACATCGTATTACACTTGCTTAATTCAGATTGCGGTACCGGGACAATCTGTCCAATATCTCAGATATCCGGAGCGCTGTGCAATCGGTGCGACTTCTCTCGTTCTCGTCTGCGCTGCGGTTCCTATTTAGTATCTGAGGTCGCGAGAACCTCGAAGCTGATGCTCGGCTCCGACGAGGGGGGAGGAGATGTCTGCACTACCGACCCCATTAAAGTCTACACGGGCTCCGATCTTCTATACAACGGTAGACACTGTACGGCGTAGGGCTTACCCGTATGATATCTACTTAGCTATTATCTAATTCGGTATGATAAGTGAACCTACTATTTCTGAATGATTACGATATGTAAACTCGACGTAAATATTACTATGAACTAGATTTGAATTTGATAAAAACATGTAGTGAGTAATACAAAACTTATTGGATATTGTTCAATTTATGAACTCTATGCACATTCTTTACTTTGCGAGTACTTCTATCAGAAAGATATAAACCGCGGCGTAAATAGAAACATTACAAATTATACAACTCATATCACATCATAGTTAACACCTGTCCAATAGTCCTGTGAATAAACAGTAACAAAGACACCCTTTACTCCCACCACTACCAGACTAGACCTCTATTCTACTACGATATGTAATGTAAAGAGTTATTACGATGCATGTAAACATAGCTACCCGTAGTAAACACACCTGGTAACCACGACAACCCCACCAGACGAACACCTCTCCCTGTACACGATATACTACTATGATATGTAACGTAACGAGTAACATAAACATAGCTACCCGTAGTATACAAACTTGGTAACCACGACAACCCCACCAGACGAACACCTCTCCCAGTACACGACCTACTAATATGAACTGTAACGTAACGAGTAACATTAACATAGCTACCCGTAGTAAACAAACCTGGTAACCACGACAACCCCACCAGACGAACACCTCTCCCCGTACACGACCTACTACTACGCGGTGACGGTGGTGAACAACGCGGGCAGCTCCACGTCGCTTGAGTCGGAGGCTCAGACCCTACAAGCCCTACCAGCGGGTCTTCACGCCCCCACCGCCGTAGTACAACCCGACCACTTGGACACTATCTTCTTGAACTGGACTCCACCCGACCACGCTAATGGTTCTATTACTTGTGTGTGTGTATATGAACGTGTATGTGAGTATGTATAATATGATTAATGTGTACTTCTTCTAATTTTCCTTGAAATCGCTATTAATGTATATTCCCTTTGTAGAATTTACTTACAATGATTATATTTTCTTAACATTTATACTTTGAGTTTAACAATATTAGATAACACTGTTATATATGACATATTATACTATATATAATATTATTTAGAATTATAATGGGTTCAATTGTTTTCACTATTTATATTTCTACGGAATATAATATAATTGAATAGAATATTCTATATATTCTATATAGAACACATCTATTTAGTTGAAAGTAATCTTTT
The DNA here is from genome assembly GCA_964019155.1 of Osedax fenrisi. Taxonomy (NCBI): domain Eukaryota; kingdom Metazoa; phylum Annelida; class Polychaeta; order Sabellida; family Siboglinidae; genus Osedax; species Osedax fenrisi. The sequence continues at coordinate 19,247,500 of OZ025240.1, read as the reverse complement.
CTTTCATAATTTTTGTTTTCCTTTAATTTATCATTCTCCTAAAAAAATTCAAAATAAGATTGATTTTTTGTCTATTCTTAGTATTGGCGAATATATTAACGTTATTTACCTAGTGCGATATAATATATACATGTTTACTATTATCGTGCACAGGTGAGATCCTATGGTACATACTATTACGGGGTGGCATAGAGATATTCAGGGACTCCAGCCAACGTTCCTTCATCGACAACAACGCCATCAGACCTTATCAGAGCTACAGCTATGTTCTACGTATCTGTAATCACGTGGGCTGCGTCGATAGTTCAGAGGTTAACTGTAACACTAAGTATAACAACATACGTATGTATTATTTCATTATATTTATTTCTACTATAAAATTATTTATTAATCTATGTATGTTAATCCATCCTAGAAATTAATCTTTGTCTTAATATAAAATACGTGACGTAGTATCAGTATAATATTCACAAGTTAATATCTATATACAGTACAGATAATACATTACGCTTCTTATATAGGAAATATATTCTGTAAACTTTCTCGTCATCATAACGACGATCGTGATATATACACATTTTAAATCTTACATAATAGTAATTACCTAATAAAAAGTGAAATATACGATACTAATTGAACCTAATACTCTTTGATTGACAGCTGAAGATAGCGACGCTACAGGCGCCGCCTAGCGGTCTAACCCGACCGACCGTGACGAGTAGTTCGTCTAGGTCCGCCCACCTCGCGTGGAACACTCCCACCCAGCCGAACGGTATCATAGAGGTGTACCGGCTGTACCTTACCGCCAGTGACCACTTGACCGTCGGCGTTATCGCCAATCTGACCGCCGACGCTAGGGAGTTCACGTTTACCGGTTGGTTGACCACTAGCGCTCGAGCTTCGTACGCGCGTGTTAATGGTGGGGGCCACATTCGTGAATATTCGAATACTATTCACGGTTTTAACGAATCGAACATCATGTGTTTGTGAATATTCATAAATCTGTTCTTTAGAACGAATGTTCGCATGTATTGGCTCAGTTCAAGAGTAAAATCAGAATATTAATAGGCAGCTTAATAATCTTACACATTTATCTGTGACGAATACTATACAAATTATGTAAATATATTTATATTATATAAATATATAGTTATATCCATTATATTATTCACCTAATTTTTATTCGATGAATTATAATTTAGTACCTAGATAAACTAGATACGCAATTATTGTAGTAATAGATATACATATTATATATTTATAATAATAATAATATTAGATTTTGGAAGTAATCTAGCTGAATGAAGAAGCATAGCTTAGTACATCATACTCATATATTATAAAATATATGTAAATATATATATATATATATAGTTCAACACATATTATACACCTTTATAAATTAATAAAAGAATTTTGATATGTAAGGATCTCAGTATTTTTTGATTATGTTATTTTAATTACAGAATATTGTAATAGTATTTCTAATAATAATTTGTTTATTATAGACTTTCATAATGCATATATATATATATATTATATGCATTCTATTATTGTATTCATGTTATTTATATTAATATAATATACTATATGAATATATTATATGAATACAATATACTATATGAATATATATATATATATATATATATATTAGGTTAAAATAATAGTTATATATTTATATAGTAACTTTATTTACTATTCAGTTTTATAATAAACTATAATTTCAATTATAATCTACGTATATACACTGATAACTTTAATGTAAAATAAATGCCACAGGTTTGCTGCCCTACCACTCGTACAGTTTGATATTGAGCGCATGTACAGATATCGGATGCAGTAACACCAGCGTTCTTACGTTCTCGAGTGATCAGGCTATTCCTCAAGGTTATTAATTTAACACAGTATAGTAGGATATGATATACACGTTATAATATACATACATATAAACGAGTAAGGTGGCAAATATTATACGTTATAACAATAATTAAATTAACGACATTTATTTTATTTTTTGTTAAATATTTATTTAATAAATAATAAATAGTAGATTTGTATTATTAATTATTTCATACAATCTTTTATATCTATTAGTGATATTAATATAATTTAAATAAATCAAAGCCTATTCTAATAACATCATAATGTTTTTGATCAAATATATCATATTATCTTAATAATAATAATAAAAGCATACTAAAGGAAAACTAATACAATATACAGATTTCTCCATACCTCGTATATTGAATATAAACGCAAGTGTAGTGGAGATCTATTGGTCGATACCGGGAAGACCAAATGGCCTGATTACCGAATATAGAATATATCGTAGCCAATCGGGAAGCAGTGAAATGAGAAGGATTGCTATTATCGGCACAGAAGAAACTAGAGTTTATACGGACCGTGATTTATCTCCTCAAACTTTGTATGGATATATGGTCGAGGTAAATACTTTATATTATACTTAACTCTACTTCTAATATTATATGTTGTGTGATTTCTTTAATTTCAAAACTTTATTTTAATTTAAATTATCTGATTATTTGGAAAATAATCTATTAATTTATAAATAATAATTATTTATTTATGACAATGTACACAAATCCTTATGTAAATTCAAAATTTTGTAATTCTCAGTCTGAATGATATAAATATTGTTCCTTACATTGTGATTATACTGATTATACAATTCGGATTATATTAATAATAATGAATCACTCTCAAGCTATATATAGAACTGCTATCTATATACCCACCCTATATTGTTGTCTACACATCGCGTTAACATTCGATCCAACAGGTAATCAGTGGAGTGGGAGGTTTGAACAGTTCGGTAGTCGCCGTAGCAACACCCAAACAAACACCCGAGACACCGGCGCCCCCCAACGTTACTGTGATAATGCCGACTCAGCTGCTCGTGGAGTGGGCGCCGGCCGACGACCTCGACACTATAGATCAATACCGTGTCCTGCTGAACGCGGGTCAACGCGATTACAAACTTTTCGGCGTCGGTTCGTAGCAGCAGATCTATGTAGGTGATGTATATGTGTATGTGTGTATGTTTATAATACCACTTTAATATTAAATGAGATAATTGAGTAATAGTCTAGTATATGTATATATATATATATAATTCTGTGTAATCGTAATAGTTATGCATTAGATGTGTACGTGTAATTGTGATAGTTAATAATATTATTTAAGCATTTATATATATACATATTTTACGTATTTAAATATATATATTTTATTTTTGCGAACTATTCACGTTAATTACCCTATACATATAGGGCAATTACATGTAATTATTAGAATCAATTACAGTGCTAGTATACATTGTTTTTTCTTTTAACTTCCTCAGTATGTGTAAATCTTAAATTATTATTATACATTTATTCTTTTTACTGTCTTTTTTATTGTTTCATATACTTTGGATTATAATTTCAATAAACTATATTTTATTTAATGTATTATTGCGTAGGAACAACATACCCAGTTAAGAATACAGAGTTAAGATCACGTGTACCCTATTGCAGGTAAAGATGTGGACCTGCTGATTGATCAGCTGACAGCCTATACCACCTACAACGTCAGAATACAGGCGTGTTCAGTAGATAATGCTAATGGCTGTTCCACGAGCGATGGCACAGAGGTAGGGCCTAGTATGTGTGTGTGTGTGTGTATGTGCGTGTGTGATGGTACAGAGGTAGATATTAGTGTGCGTGTGTGTGTGTATGTGCTTAGTGTATCAGTAGTATATGTAGTGGTGTGTGTGTGTGTATGCTTAGTGTACCATCTAGTGGTGTGTATGTGTGATGGTACAGAAGTAGGGCCTAATATGTGTGTGTTTATCAGTAGTGTATCTAGTGGTGTGTGTGTGTGTGTATGTGTGATGGTACAGAGGTAGGGCCTAGTATGTGTGTGTCTATCAGTAGTGTATCTAGTGGTGTGTGTGTGTTTGTGTGTGATTAGGGTACTGGTATAACATCTAGTGGTGCTTGTGTGCAATGACCCGTGACAGTGTACACTGATTCAATATGTTCAGTGTATTGTACAGTGCCTTGTTAGTCGATGTGTATACTTCCTACTTATTACCTAATTAGGGATATTCCCGAAGTGTTTATATAGTCTATCAAAAAATTCTTTATATAATTAAGCCGTCAATCCGTCATTTATATATCACATACATTAATATACTCCGAACTACTTATCATAGGTGATCACGACGGAAGCCACGCCCACTGGAATGGGGGCTCCGACGGTGCAGGCTATAGGTCACTCAACGGTCAAGCTAGACTGGACACTACCGGCCAGACCGAATGGGGAGCTCACCTCGTTCCGTATCTACAGGGCTCAGCCTAGTGACGATAACGGTAGTAGTAGTAGTGGATTGTAGTATGCACTGTGTTAATATAGTCCTAATGTGTGTAGCTATATACACACACACATATATATATTAACTGCCTGTGTGGCTCAGTGGCTAAGGCGTCAGACACACAAGCAGTAGGACATGGGTTCAACCCTCGTCCGGACCATTAATTAATTTTATAAAATGGGTCTTAAAATATTATTTAGAAGTGATCTTATATAATTGTGTATAAATATATAAATGATCTGCTCTCGTTAAAACCATGGATGCCTTAACATGAAAGCGGCTTCGAAGGGACATTAGAGCCATATATGGTTATAAGTGAAAACTTCATCTAAGTTCCTGGATGGGAGGACTCCACCAAATAAAATATAAAAAAAAAAAAAAAAAAAATATATATATATATATATATATATATATTATGATGATGATGATTTTATTTAAACACTACTTTAATTATAAAATTTGTATAGCGTGACAATAATATATAAATATATAAATATATATAAATACATAAACCTACAATAGATATCAATTATTAATCAATTATAACTCAAGGATCACAAATAGCACATCACATTGCATAACTCTCGCAGGTATTCTGATAAACGTGATGTCCCCGGACGCGTTGACCTTCACAAACGCAGCCGTAGATCTGAAGCCGTTCACGCTCTACAAGTACCGAGTGGTAGCGGTCAACGCTGAAGGTTCTACGGCCAGTAACTGGACGATGGTTAGTACCACTATCATAGACGCTAATACGCGCGGTACAGTTATAACTAGACTCTCATTTTGTTATTCGTTAGTCTCGGTGATTATTTTGTTACTAATCAATATTTGATATTAATAGTTTATTCACACTTGTGCAAAGTTAGATAGTCCATTAACATCTTATAAGATAAAAATAACTATAAATATATATATATATATATATATATATGTATATATATATATATATATATATATATATATATATATATATATATATATATTCGTATGATATATATATATAGATATGTCGTATGTCTATAAACTGATTTAATTCATTCATATATATTAATAGAAATTATTGATTTCAGTAGTAAATTGAATTATATACATTACATTATATTATTTCAAACTATTAGATTATATTTCCTTACTTATCTTAATATTTGACAATAATGTTAAACGAAATAGATTAGAACTTTAGAGGCCAGTCCTGAAGGTCAAAGTGTCATCAATGTGGAATCTATGGGAGTAACTTCAGTATATATAATCTGGAAGCTTCCGGAACACACTAATGGAATAATTCTATATTTCCAGGTTATATAATTTCTTAATAAATTAGATACATTTTAATATAGGGTAACTCGTTATTTATTTTATAGTTAATTTTAATTTAAATCAGTAAATCAATAATACATTATTGTAAATAAATTAGTTTTATGAAATAATTTAAATAATATAAAAATATGAATAGCAATCATAATGTATTCATTTCTAAACATATATAAAATATGAAATACAATAAAATATATCTGATAACATAATTTATAAGTATTAATCAATAGAATTATCACTCCTATATTAATTTCTATTACACTACAAATTATTTGAATATTATTATTGTTGAATATTAAAGTTAATAAATTAGTACATTAATATTCAGTTATTAAATATGTAATTTTTGTTCATTATTCTGATAAAATATTAATTGTACGTTTATTCGGTGGAATAGATTCAATGGAGAAGGCTAAACATCGACGACCCTACTACGATTAGTAGTCTACAATCGGTGAGAGTCGATTCGCAAACTCTATCTTCGCGTATCTACGATCTACAGCCCTATAGCGAATATCAAATCAGAATCACTTCCATAAATTCAGTTGGAGTAATCACTAGGTCTGTATCCGATGTATATAATATTTAGATATTTCCAAATAAATCAGTTGTAATTCAATCGTTCTTCGTATAAGTATGATATATATATATATATATATATATATAATTTGTAAATATACTTAATTTGTGTTTTAATATATAAAAGGTATGCTCTCAATTGAAGATTTGTAGTTAGCACTCATAGGACCTATGTCATATGTCATAGGTATTCGATACTTATTAAAGAATGCTGATTATTCATTAGATTGTTAGAAAGTTTATTATACTAAATATAACATATATGTATAAGGTTATAATATTAGTTGTCACGTTAATTTATGATGCAAAAATATTGTAATGATCAACTATGTTATTGTGTGTTATTGTCATTGCATAAATTTTAAACTGAATATATGTATTATTATTATTATTATTACTAATATATGTTATTAAACTATTTTGTATATCAATCATAATTCCGGGATAAGATCATATTATCAGTTAAACATTTATAATTCATACATTAAGTACAACACTATAATTGTGATATATCAGTAAAATAATGAGTGTACATTGTACATTGTACGATTCACTTTCATAACATAACACATGATTTCTCGTACACAAGCGAATGGATTACTTTCCTAACGAAGCAAGGAGCTCCGTCGATACTCTCGCCGCTGATATTCCTAGCGTCGGCTACGAGCTGCGTTCTGAAGTGGCACGAGCCGGTGAATCCCAACGGAGAGATCAGCGTGTTCCGTATCTACGAAGAAAACAACGTAAACGCCATTTATCAGGTTGTTATAGAGATAGATAGGCGTATACAGTCGGTGATCGTTCTTTATTATATTTGTATTTAATTTAAATTTATGATTAAATATTATGTATTATAAATAGATAAATGATATTAAAATAATTATAATATCAATGAACAAATAGTACTCGTTAAATATATTTAATAATTAATCAAATGTATTAAACTAATTATACGTAGAATATTTCGCACTCCTACTAAACTATTAGTAACGAGTAATCGTTACCTACAAACGTGTATAACGTGTGTGTGTGTTCGTAGGGTTTACATCGCCAGTTTGAGATGAGGAGACTGCAGCCGTACACCGACTACAGAGTACACTTGGAGGCGTGCACGGCGGGCGGTTGCATCAGCACCGTCGACCAGACGTTCAGAACATCGGAACAGGCTCCTCAGAATCAACCGGAACCTTCTATCGGTACCGCTACCGCTCGCCAGGTAACGATAGCGTAGTGATCGTATGATCGCGTGTACCACGGGTCATGTGATCTCATCTGTGTAGATGTACTTTAGATCACGCAAGATATTCTGTAATATTCGTTAGCATGTTTGTTCAGTTTTAGATAATACAGTTGATTCCGTTATATAATTGTATTCAAATTATATTATTAGACATTTAAATTGATAGAAAATATATAGAATTATATTTATATTAAGTTATTGTATATACATAATAATATGTATGAACTTTTACATTTATGTAAACTATTATATTTATATGAAAATTATATTTATATGAAATATTATATTTATGTGAAATATTATATTTATGTGAACTATTATATTTATGTGAAATATTATATTTATATGAAATATTATATTTATATGAAATATTATATTTATATGAATTATTATATTTATATGAAATATTATATTTATATGAAATATTATATTTATATGAAATATTATATTTATATGAAATATTATATTTATATGAAATATTATATTTATATGAAATATTATATTTATATGAAATATTATATTTATATGAAATATTATATTTATGTGAAATATTATATTTATGTGAACTATTATATTTATGTGAAATATTATATTTATGTGAACTATTATATTTATGTGAAATATTATATTTATATAAAATATTATATTTATATGAAATATTATATTTATATGAACTATTATATTTTTGTAAACTATTATATTTATATGAAAATTATATTTATATGAAATATTATATTTATGTGAAATATTATATTTATGTGAACTATTATATTTATGTGAAATATTATATTTATATGAAATATTATATTTATATGAAATATTATATTTATATGAATTATTATATTTATATGAAATATTATATTTATATGAAATATTATATTTATATGAAATATTATATTTATATGAAATATTATATTTATATGAAATATTATATTTATATGAAATATTATATTTATATGAAATATTATATTTATATGAAATATTATATTTATGTGAAATATTATATTTATGTGAACTATTATATTTATGTGAAATATTATATTTATGTGAACTATTATATTTATGTGAAATATTATATTTATATGAAATATTATATTTATATGAAATATTATATTTATATGAATTATTATATTTATATGAAATATTATATTTATATGAAATATTATATTTATATGAAATATTATATTTATATGAAATATTATATTTATATGAAATATTATATTTATATGAAATATTATATTTATGTGAAATATTATATTTATGTGAACTATTATATTTATGTGAAATATTATATTTATATGAAATATTATATTTATATGAAATATTATATTTATATGAAATATTATATTTATGTGAAATATTATATTTGTATAAAATATTATATTTATATGAAATATTATATTTATGTGAAATATTATATTTATGTGAACTATTATATTTATGTGAAATATTATATTTATGTGAACTATTATATTTATGTGAAATATTATATTTATATAAAATATTATATTTATATGAAATATTATATTTATATGAACTATTATATTTTTGTAAACTATTATATTTATATGAAAATTATATTTATATGAAATATTATATTTATGTGAAATATTATATTTATGTGAACTATTATATTTATGTGAAATATTATATTTATATGAAATATTATATTTATATGAAATATTATATTTATATGAATTATTATATTTATATGAAATATTATATTTATATGAAATATTATATTTATATGAAATATTATATTTATATGAAATATTATATTTATATGAAATATTATATTTATATGAAATATTATATTTATATGAAATATTATATTTATGTGAAATATTATATTTATGTGAACTATTATATTTATGTGAAATATTATATTTATGTGAACTATTATATTTATGTGAAATATTATATTTATATGAAATATTATATTTATATGAAATATTATATTTATATGAATTATTATATTTATATGAAATATTATATTTATATGAAATATTATATTTATATGAAATATTATATTTATATGAAATATTATATTTATATGAAATATTATATTTATATGAAATATTATATTTATGTGAAATATTATATTTATGTGAACTATTATATTTATGTGAAATATTATATTTATATGAAATATTATATTTATATGAAATATTATATTTATATGAAATATTATATTTATGTGAAATATTATATTTGTATAAAATATTATATTTATATGAAATATTATATTTATATGAACTATTACATTTATGTAAACTATTATATTTATATGAAAATTATATTTACATGAAATATTATATTTATGTGAAATATTATATTTATGTGAAATATTATATTTATGTGAACTACTATATTTATGTTAAATATTATATTTATATGAAATATTATATTTATATGAAATATTATATTTATATCAAAATATTATATTTATGTGAAATATTATATTTATATGAATTATTATATTTATATGAAATATTATATTTATATGAAATATTATATTTATATGAAATATTATATTTATATGAAATATTATATTTATGTGAAATATTATATTTATATAAAATATTATATTTATATGAAATATTATATTTATATGAACTATTATATTTATATGAAATATTATATTTATATGAAATATTATATTTATATGAAATATTATATTTATGTGAAATATTATATTTATGTGAACTATTATATTTATGTGAAATATTATATTTATGTGAACTATTATATTTATGTGAAATATTATATTTATATAAAATATTATATTTATATGAAATATTATATTTATATGAACTATTATATTTTTGTAAACTATTATATTTATATGAAAATTATATTTATATGAAATATTATATTTATGTGAAATATTATATTTATATGAACTATTACATTTATGTAAACTATTATATTTATATGAAAATTATATTTATATGAAATATTATATTTATGTGAACTATTATATTTATGTGAAACATTATATTTATATGAAATATTATATTTATATGAAATATTATATTTATATGAATTATTATATTTATATGAAATATTATATTTATATGAAATATTATATTTATATGAAATATTATATTTATATGAAATATTATATTTATATGAAATATTATATTTATATGAAATATTATATTTATATGAAATATTATATTTATATGAAATATTATATTTATATGAAATATTATATTTATGTGAAATATTATATTTATATGAAATATTATATTTATATGAAAAATTATATTTATATGAAATATTATATTTATATGAAATATTATATTTATATGAAATATTATATTTGTACATAATTATATCAGAAATGTAAAAGCGTGACATATACTACAAAATCATTTTTAAATTATTTATATTAAATGCCTAAATTCATTAGATAAAAACAATATCATAAAACATAATTAAGAGTCTATGACATTATGCTGTAATCGATTAATAAAGTTTAAGTTAGACATTTCAATGCTTAAATCTCTAACTAAACGGGGGAGTTCAATGTTATCGTCATTGATTGGCTATTCTCTATTCACATGACAACACCCTGACCTCCAGGTGTCGCTGCAATGGAGCATACCGCTGAACCCTTACGGGAAGATCCTCTACTTCGAGATATTGCGAAGACAGGTGACACTGTCGGGAGATAGCAACCTGGTAGCCTCTCAGCTCGAACTGTTCAGATCTAAACGAGCGGCTGTCATCGCAATACCACCCCTAGCAGGTGGCGCTCAACAAGGTATCATCGGACAGATAGATCGATAGATTCATAGTTTATTGATATAAATAAAAAGTAAAAATTTGAATAAATAAAATAAAATAAGATATGAAATAAAAATAAAAAGTGAAATAAACTCGTAATTTTATTTTAATATTAAAATAAACGTGTGTCATGAAAAATATATATATACTTACCTATCTTTTTAATGTTTCAGTTATAGAATTAACTATTTAGATAAAAATACCTCAATTCATTTGATTTAATTTTATATATATATATATATACATATATATATATAAAATGGGTTTATTAGTGAGATTTACGTTCACGTTCATTTATGAGATAAATAAATTGTGAAAATCGATTATTTTTCGTGATATACATTGAGAGATACCATTAACTTTTAAACTAATCTATTATATTTATATACATATATATACATATGTTTATATATATATAATATATATATATATATATATATATATATATATATATATATACATATAACGTGTATCGTATACTAATGTACATTAACAACGAGATTATCATCATCCATATCAGCACCGGTGTCACACAACAGAGCTAAACGCGACACCGACACAACTCTGGTGGCGCGCGTAGATTTCCGGCCCGACGTCGTCGATTATGCTTACGTCGACGACACTCTGCGACCTTTCACCCGGTACGAGTACTCGATACGCTCGATTAATTCTCGAGGCTCGACGCAGAGTCCGTGGAGGGTGGTCATCACTAAACAGGTTAGGCTCGTCTGTCACCGCGTATGGGGCTATGATTATCTAGTACCGGGTGTAGTCGAGTATACGTCGGTTTAAGCTTACCGACGACGTTATGTAATATGTTACTAAAGAATATCTATTATAATATGTTATTTTACGTGATTTTAAATTTCGCATGATAAATATTCGAATTTGGTTGACTCTCTGTTATTATTGTGGTGTTCGTCACTAAACGGGTTAGATACGGCTCACTGCGTTTACGAGAGTAGGTTAACTTCAGCTATTGTGGTATATAGTGTACGATATATTCGCCTATGTTGTGAATAGGTTTAATAGGTTCTATTATATAGTTAGTTATTTAATATTATCAATTATAATATAATATTTGCCGTAATTTTAAATTTCGCATAATAAATATTAGCATTAGGTTCATGGTGAAGAGAAAAGAGATTATATCTGTGTTAATAATATTTAATTAGAAATATTAATGTGAAGTCATCACTCTACTTAAGTAATCTAATATATTATTAATAAACAATATTACAGTTTAAAATAGTTTATTATCTAAAATTGATCTGTCCTACATTATTAAAGATATACATTACATCATTATACACCACTATCCGACTGAACTCACTAGGCAATACCCGAAGGATTGGAGGCCCCTAGTGTTACGAAAGTTGCTAAAACTTCCGACCGTTTGCGAATACAATGGCAACCTCCACGATTACTCAACGGAATCATTCAGAACTATCAGCTGCGTAGGAATGGAACTGCCCAAATATGGTCATAGTGTTGTTGTGAGAATACGCCGTTACACCTTTTGAAATTTCATAATCTCATACTAATTATATCATTATTTTCTATATATATATTTACTCTTGTATAGTATATAAAACATATTATTAAACATTTATTATATTATTTATTATTTCCGACTTTAATATATAATTAAATATTTTAAGAATTATTAGAATTATTAACTATAAATTATATTCATTAATTTCATGATTCCCTAATTATAGGTCATTTAAAGCTTCAGGAAACCTCACTTATATCGACACATTATTGATTGCGAATTCCGTGTATTCGTATACAGGTTTTGAGCGTGAATATTATTAATGATGATTCATTGTGTCTTTAACACCTTACATTATAATAATAAACCATTTAATCTTTCAGTATTTCGTAAACATAGATATATATATATATTATTAAATTATTATTTAATTATTATTAAATTTAGTTAACGTTAGGGCTTCGGCATTTATTTATATAATTAAAATTATGATCGTTTTTCATAATTTGTATATTAAATATTTTATTATACTTTATTTTAATGTATACATCTATTTTGTCTTTATCTGTATCATACTGATGCTACAGTGTATGGGGGCACGCATTTACTTTGTATTAGAGTAATAATACACATATTTTGCATTATATATATTTATTATTATTTATATTTATGATTTATTTAAAATATAATTTTATGATGAATATATTAATTTTAATAATTTAATATTTAAGTGTTTAATAAACATTCAATAAATCAATCAATATATATACATATATATACATATACACTAGATAACACTCGCATTTCTAGTTACCGCGTGCACTTCGGCCGGTTGTTTGACCAGTACGAGTGGTCAAGCGAGAACGGGTGAGTCTATTCCTCTGTCCATTGGTTCTCCGACTGTAGAAGTGGTCAACTCTACGGCGCTGAAAGTGTCCTGGCATCCTCCGCAAATCACTAATGGATACGTTAGAGTTTACCATCTAAAGGTTTACATTAACACCATTATGTATGTAGAATAATATTTATATATATATTTATATATATATATATATATATATATATATATATATATATATATATATATATATATATATATATCAATATATATATGAATTAGTATCGATGCTAAAAGACAAATAATATAAAATAATATATCTCCAATATTTTGAAATATAAATCTATTAAAATTTATATTACCTTATTAATGATATTTTTAAATTAGTGGTCCAATATTATTGAATTCAATACAAATGAATTGATATTGTAAAATAATTGATAACGTTTTTAATATTTTGAAATACACATTTATATTTATGATACATAATTATGTTTGTATATATCATATAATATAGCAATTTAATAATTTAATTTACAATTTATATAACACTATTAGGTAAACATTTATGTTTATTAAATAATAAAAATAATAAAAATAATAAAAATAATAAAAATAATAAAAAGTTTATATAAAAAATAAATTTATTAATATTATTATTAAATTATTAAAATTACAGTTGAAATGATAACAATTATATCAAAATATAGAATTAATAAAAAAAAAATATATTTTATGTTTTCATTTCAAATATATTATTTGAATTAAAGTTTTATATAAATATTAATGTCTGCATAATTAATTGAATTTTAAATTAATTTTAATTTAAATAAATTTTAATACAAATATAAAAAATAATGAACAATATATAATATAATAATATTGAAATGACTAATACTATTATTTTGAAAATATAATTTAAACAAAATCCGCATATTAATTTTTATATGAAGCGATTATGTATATTCATTGAAGTACTTGATATTCATTCTTAATAAATTATAAATTTATTATGAATATTGAATCAATGTTCTTTTTCAATTAATTTGCATGATAAAATTATATATAAGTATATATATATATATATATATATATATATATATATATATATATATATATATATATATATATATATATTCACTATTTAATATATATTATTTACTTGCCACTATTTATTTATAAATATATATCGTATCAAATACGGTTAGATTTAGTAAATATTTGCAGAGATCAAATCAATAAGCGAGCATCGTATGGTCGTATTTAAGCTAACAGCTAGCGCAGAATAAATGTAAATTAGAGATAAATATATTGTATAAATAAACTAAAATTGTGTAAAACATAATATATTACAATTGAATATATTAAATCAAAAAATCAAAAAATTTGGATACAACTAGTATATACATATAGAAGCCACAATTTCATAGCGATTGTGTATATATCATTCTAAATCATGTCCTCTTCCCTAATAAGACTACTTCACACCCGCAGATAGACGACCTAACCGCGTACTCCGGCCTACTTCTGAGCTACGTGATTGGCTCTCTAGTACCGTACCGCCGCTACGAGGTGTCAGTGTCCGCGTGCACCGTCGCGGGTTGTACTAGTTCTCCCGCGGTGACCGCCCGACCGGACGAAGACCCGCCCACCGGTATGTCGGCCGTACGACTGGCGTTGACCACGGCCAATCAGGTGCGAGCGCAATGGACGAGACCACGCCACCCTAACGGCGTGATACTCGGCTACGAGCTGAGACGAGACGATACGCTGATCGCTAGGCTTACGCCTCCCTTCGCCGACGAACAACAGTTTAGGTTCTCGATTCACGCTAGACTAATTGTCTATATAATAACCTGCAAGATTAACTATATAATATACCGAATAAACTATATTATATAACAGTATTTAATTTGATATAATAATATCGAATTTATAGATTTCTAGAACATAATTATAATTTTATATCTACCGATGAAGAATTTTATTTTAATTATAACTTCTTAATTCGAGAAAACTCATAATTCAAACAAATATATCTTTCAAGCGATATATATTACTTTTGAAAAAACGTCTATAACAATAATAACATTATTAATATTCACACTAATACCACACTAATACCCCCCCCCCCACAGTTACATCGACTCCGATGTATCGCCCGGCATCGAGTACTCGTACGCCGTGACCTGCGAGAACCGACGGGGTCGCGTGACCTCTACCTCAGCGGCCATAGTAACTCTAGCGGCGCCCCCTAGCGGAATGACCTCTCCGGTGGTAACGGCTACGTCGTCCACTAGTCTACGAGCGGTGTGGCACGCCCCGCTCGTACCCAACGGTCGTATCTACAACTACACGCTGCTGGTCGACGGCAAAGTCGTAGCGTCCTCTACCAGGCTGTGGAGCGAAGTCGACGGACTCACTCATTGGACGAGGTTATCACTGTTACGTATGCTCGTTACGAATCAGATATAATTATAATAATTATGATAATAATAATAATAATAATTATAATAATAATAATAATTTATTGGAAGACATTTTTTTAGTTTAGTTGTTAATATTATATATATATATATATATATATATATATATATATATATATATATATATATATGTTGTTCCTCCTAGAGTGTTTGATAATAAAATAATGTAATATTTTCTATGGTTTTCGCCCATAAATATGCATTATGGCATTACTGATATTAATTATTTAGGTCGTTATTATTTAGGAGTTTTATATTTTAATATATGGAAGAAATAATAAAAAAACATATATATATATATATTGAAATATAATATATATAAATTATAAATATCTCGTTTATAGTATATCATGATTTTTAATTATTATTAATATCTATTTTTAATATTAATTATGTAATGTAATATATAATTATATGATATTTGTACTATAGTGAATGCCTACATCTACTCCCCTCCCACCCCTACAGATACACGCTACACGTGGTGGCCTGTACCAGTAGAGGCTGCGTACAGTCTCCGTCCGTATCCGCTAGAACGCTGATGGCACCGCCTAGTGGTCAACGTTCTCCGACCTTGACCTCTTTCGCCGACGGATACGGTCGACACGAAGGGGTCATGGCCGAATGGACGCCTCCTTCGCGTCCTAATTCTCCTTCGGTTGCCTACGAACTTCAGAGGATGCCCGGAGATAGGGGTTAATACAACATATGAGGTAGAGGTAGTAGTAGTAGTAGTAATAGTAGTAGCAGTTTAAACAGTCTATACAGAATCCTATGTATTCTCATCTAGATTATACAAATATATTAATGTCACTCGATTAATTATATTATATGTATATTATTAGTAATTTATAGTATTAAATCAATATTTTTTTTTTTAATTTTCAATTTTAACGACCACTTATTTATTTCATAATATCACACATCATTTTGCATAAATACAAATTTCTATTAATAAAATTATTTCAAATAGTGAAATATGTTTATATTAAACTAACATAAAATAATAACCATTACTATAATTATAAATTCACATCTAGCTTATTTAGTAACATGTGAACCTCTATCTCAAATGTGATAAAAGATCAAAACTATTAACACATTATTGTAGTATGATGTCTATATTAATCTAAATTACTGATTGTATGTATAATATTATGTAAATATATAAGATAAATTGTGTCGTTGGGTTAACTTAACAACCCTAACGGTGCCCGTCTATCAATACTCACTAGGTGGCGAAGTGGTCGTAATATACGAGGGGGCAGAGTTTCGTTACCTGGACAAAGATGAATCACTGCTGCCGTTCACGCAGTACAAGTATCGGGTACGTGCGTCCAACAGTAAGGGCTTCGTGGAAAGTGAATGGGCCTATATTAGGACTAAGGAAGCGCTGCCTTACATGGTACCCAGACCCATAGTCAAGGTCGGTGTCTTAGTTATCCGTGTTGATGATATAATATATAGTGTATTAGGTAAACAAAAAAATAAACAAAATTATGGATGAAAAAATAGATATGAATTGATAACCAACTCGACATGGTACAAAACTAACATTGGGTTTACATATAATAACAAAACGCCTTGGTTTATGCACGCCGAACAATGTACGTATGACTTACTTATTTTATTACCGCCGCCCTCTAGGATATCACTGAATCCACTTTGACCTTGGGTATTCTTCCCCCGTTGAAAGCTAACGGCTATATCATAAAATATAATATCTATATGAACGACACGTTGCTGATGACCACTAATTCGGACGACGTTCTGATTGGTCGAGAATACGCGTTAAGGCCGGCAACTGTGTACACTTTCAAGGTTTGTCGTTGCCGCCAACATTTTATATTATACATTGTTTTTTATTAGTAAAAGAATAATACAAATATGAGATTATTATTATTGTATAATAATAATGTAATTATTGTAACGAACTATATTCTTTATAATAAATGATTAAAGTAAATGATATATGCTATTCATTACTAGATGTTATAAATTATAAAATATATTTAAATATAGAATAGTGTATTTTAAAATATTTATTTAAAAATATGAAAATATACAATTAAATATTGAATCGTACATAAAATATAACTAAAACACTAGCTTAAATATATACTGACTTATATCTAAACCATATTAGATATATACAGACCCATATCACTACGCCGACCTAGACCTACATTGACCTCTAATCTCCCACCAGGTGGCGATATGTAATGCGGCGGGCTGCAGTACTTCGGCCCACATAACCGTGACCACATCGTCCAGCGTACCGCGTGGTCTTGCGGCCCCTGTGGTCAGTAACGTTACGGCCGATAGTCTGACCATTAGGTGGACACCGCCCTCGCAACCCAACGGCCGTATCATTATGTAAGTGTATACCACTATCTATATTGTGTGTATGGAGTTGTGTACTACAGGCTATAGTGTATGGAGTTGTGTACTACAGGCTATAGTGTATGTAGTTGTGTACCACAGGCTATAGTGTATGTACTTGTGTACTACAGGCTATAGTGTATGGAGTTGTGTACCGAAGGCTATATCACTCAGAGCAACATTCTCTCTAACTCAGACCTTCTAATCTACCATATATTAGTCTATTAGGAACACGATTCATATTTCAGATTCATTTATTATTATATGTTATATATATATATATATATATATATACGTATTAATATATTATATTATATACGCATTACAGGTATCTACTACAATCAAGGATGCATTGTTTGGTCGTGATATGTACAGCGGAGACTTGGAGAATGCAGGTCAAAGGTGAAAGTGTAATGTCGGTTTCGATTGCTAAACTAAAAGCGTATTCTCTCTACGAACTAAGACTCACGGTTACAAATGAAGGAGGAATGATTCTCTCTTCTGTGAATGTGACGACTTTATCTAAAGGTTTGCCTGTAGAAATATATAGAATTTTTTTTTTTTAAAAGAAATATATATTCCGACACATTTCAATATTAATATTTTTTATAATTAAATATATCTAATTTGAAACATACTATATATATATTATTTTAAATAATTTATTTTTTTTACATTTTATATATTATGAAATGTGTTTATAATATATTTATGTATATAATATATTTATAATATATATATATATATATATATATATTCAGTAATTGAAATTGTTTTATTATAAGCATTTATGATAATAAATGATATCATGACAATTGGTCAATTGAATACAATTCAAGAAACTATACGTATTTGATTAATAAGTATTCAATTTGATTTAATAATACACATTATTTTAAATATACAGTAAATAACTGATATGAACTTATATTAACCCTCTGAATATATAATATATAATTTATTATCATTATAACTAATCTTAATTTAATTTAATATTTAAAGTAAATATTAATATTCAAATTATATTTTATTATATTAAATAGTTCATAATTAATATTATAATTAATAAGTTAGTTCGTAATATCATTTTTTTTTTGAATAATAGAATATTATTAAATATAAATTATTATAAAATAGTATTTGAAAATTTTATCTTTATTACTTTTATATATTTCTATAAAAATATTGAATATATATTTATATATTACTTTTATTATAACAATAATATTATTAAAAATAGATTAATTTAGTCTTTATTATATATGTAGATTTGATATAAATCTACAGAAATATATATAAGAGTAAGAATGTATACTACATGTAATTATTGCACCCATTTTAGAATTTAAGTTATATTTTATCAATTGTATTTTACATCCGAATATAATCCTTTATATAAGATTATAATGATAAATATATTTCACATTATTATAATGACCTACAGAACCGGAGTACAGAGAAGGTCACCTGCCAAGGGTAAAGTTATCCGGAACGGAAGCCGTAATCATCGACTGGAAGGATTGTTTCCACGCCAATGCCGAAATAGAAGAGTTCATCCTCTACAAAGACAATCAGGTGGAGTATAGCGGCCTAGATACGCAGATGCTCAGCTACCATCAGTCCAGGATATTGTGTTAGTTACTAAACTATGGCGTGGTTTGTCACAATAGAAAGTAATCTTTAAAGTATCGTGCTTGGCCCAAGTCATGTGTTTTCGCGCAACTATATGTTTATCATTAAGTGATAATAACTATGATTTACTTTCTTATCCGTAAGTATAAGAATTATTATTATAAATATTTGATAATTTGTAATATTTGTGATTGAAAAAATTGTTAAATATATTCATGTTTATTATTAACATTTTTCCTATTATCATTTTCATCCCATTAAATCTATAAAATTGTTTAACTGTGTACTATATTTGATATAATTACTATTTCTACTCGACTCTTACATTATACACTTGATAATCTAGCCTATATATTCCGAGTACGACTGTTAACATCTCAAGGTTCAGCTGAAACTCCCAGTATATATTACGATACAGAACAAAGAAAATATCTCGGTTTGCATGTATTCATTAATAATTTTAATAATTTTGAGAATTATATTATTTCAATTATAAAAATATAATTAATAATGCTACTTTATCGTTTAATCAGTGTAATATAATAATATAATATTCCAATTTATTATAAATATAATTCTTAAAACTAAAATATTCGTAAAATAAATTCTTATACCAACATAATCTTATTTCCAACTCACAGAATTGACAACAAGTTTGTATTTCATAGAATACTCATCTTTCTAATAATCAGTATGTGTTGTATTATCATTATGCACGAGGTAATTTCTTTATGTATTCACTAATTATGTTGTATATTACTGCTACTGTATGTTACTGTTACTGTATGTTACTGTTACTGTTACTGTATCTTACTGTTACTGTAATCTTACTGTTACTGTATGTTACTATTACTGTATATTACTGTTATTCACTATTTGTATTGTAACATTATCTTTTTTATCTACATTATTGTTTAATTAAAATAAATGTTATTAAAATTATATATTTCATAAGTGTTAAACAAATATATTATTGATTAAATATATTTTATTAAAACGAGCACAAGTATTTCAAATTTGTAATTTTAGATTTTAGTTAAATAATAACTTCATCATCAATATAAATATCCCCCGAATAATTTACATTATTTACTAATATTTACATATAAATCATAAGAAAATATTATATAAATATTATTATAATTCAACAGAAAAAAAAATTATTAAAATTCTCTAATAAATATTATTATTATTATTATTAAATATACGTAAATAGTGCGCGCGTACACGTAACCACATCGCTACCACCGCGAAGTGGGCTCCGAGATAACGACCACGGCGTCGGTATCGAAGCGCCAGCGTACCCGGTTCTACGAGCAGCCGTGGTTCATCGCTACGGTGTCTGTGTTCGCGTTGGTCGTACTGTTCATGACCGCCGTGCTGTGTATGGCGCGAGGCTCCACCAGAGGTTAACGAGCATGCGCGTTAGGTAATCTATCTCGTGGTTGTGCGTTCTATTAATATGGTTTACGTCCAGCTATAATATCAAATCTTATTATATATTGTATATTAATATATAATATATAAAATATATATAAAAATATATATATATTATATATATATATATATAATTTGCTCCATTATCATCACCTTCACAATTACTATCATCATAATTACTATCACCACTATTATCATCATCATCACCATTACCACTATTACCACGATCACCCCACCTACATGCGCGTAGAAAGACACACGAGAAGTGACAGCCACGAAGAGGTGCGTAGAGCGGTACAGCCTTCCGCGTCGCGACTACAAGTGGGTCACACGCATCCGTTGAAGCTGCACAACGCCCCGCCCCACCACCACAACGCCCCGCACCACCATAACGCCCCGCACGCCGCTAAAACTGCGCCGGATCTACACTACGACGACATGGTTCGCTAACGTATACATCTATCTCTGTGTATATCCTGTGTATATCACTATCTTAATCTCTGTCTATAATATAATTATATAATTATATGTATCTATATATGTTTATATTTATTTTTTCTATATATTTTATATCTATATATTTATATCAAGTATATAAAGTTAAGTTTAGTTATTTGTTTATTTATATATATGTATATATACACATATTTATATATATATTTGTGTATGTATATGACGAGTACATTCTAGAACCACATGATGTCCAGTTTAGCAGTAAAGCTGAGCGTTTTCTTAAGGTCTAGAATAACTAAGTCCTATTTTTTAAATTGCGATTAAATTCGAGAGACAATGAAATATGGGGTACGAAATTTAATTTAATAAATCATAATTTTCATAGTGGTTTTACGTTACGATAAAAGCCAGTATAAATATGAGAATTCGATAATTTATAATGTTAATTTATATTTTTAAATTGTATTCATAAAGCTTAGAATTTTAAATTTCCTTGGCAATACTTTTAAATTTTAGATTGTTATTGTAAATATTATTTTTAATTATAAATAATGAATTAATTAATTAAATGTAAACATTTTATGTTTACAATTTTATTTCTATAAATTATATTGTTATCAATATGGTATAAATTATAATACATGATTAGAAAATATTATGTTTACATGTTCTTATATATATAAATATATAAGTACAAAATATATGAATAGTATCGATAATTATTGTATTATAATTATAATTGGTCAACGCCAAGCCCCTCTATATATACTTGAAACATATACAAAATAAATACTTAGTTAATATATGGTCCATTTCTACTTATATATATATTTGTATAGAAAATCTATAACCTATAAATGCCTGGGAGTACTAGACGGATATATATATATAAAAGTATATCAACAGGTAAAGCCGGGCCTCTATATGTATATAACTTTATCTACCTCCATATATGCCTATCTCCATGTCAATATAACCCATGTCCTCCCGTAGGACACAGCTGCGTATTCGACGCTAGATAGTCGTAACGAGACGCTCTCTGATTCGTCGTACAGTTCGTTGTCGGTGGTTACGGACGAGATACCGTGGCATAGTCTGCTGAACACTGATTCCAACAGCTGTCTGCAGTCCATAGCGGTTTATATCTACCATCATCTACTTATCATCTGTTTATGTGTGCGTAGTAGTAGTAATAGTAGTAGTAGTAGTGATGGCAGTGGTAGTAGTACTGGTAGTTTTAGTGGTAGCGGTAACGGTAGCGGTATTATAAATATTTTAATTTAAATATCTATAAGTTAGTTTATTAGTTATATTTTATATATTATATTGATATAATATATCTAGAATTGCACTTTTTGATGGTAATATATAATCAGATAAATGAGATTAAATATTGTATTACTACTTGAATTTCATGGCAGGCTAAATATCATATATGTCTATAACACAAATATATATATATACATTAATTTATTTGTATAACTAATATACTCTAATATTATAATTTATTATATATATGGGTACAGAAAGAGAAAATAAAATTGTAAATCGAAACCCTTTAAAAAAAATAAAACTACTATTTGTATTCATATTTATGCATTATTATAAATTACAAACCGCAACTTCTAATAACGATAACACGATACTTGGGCGCGTACAGTACACAGAAGAATACGACTACGAAGACAGTGAAAGACCCATCAGCATAACGAGACACTGTACCATGTTCACGGATACACACATCTAAAACATCGGATTACCATCGCTGATGTCATGCTAATATTATGCGTATGTAATGTACCGATATCATCGTAAACATGCAGATACTAATAGTTATTTGTAATCATTAATGTTTATATGAATTTCGAATTGTATACTATATATTTTTATTTAATATATCTATATATATGAAATTTCATAATTATAATATATATATATATATATATATATATATCAATTTCAGGGATATTACCATAATAATAATACTATTAATATACTATTCTATAATATTTATATTTATAATTGAAATATAAAATATTTCAATCAATATATTGTATATCTAATGACAAATATATATATAAAAATTTTGTTTTTAGTAAATAAAATTATTTTTACAATTATAATTTATTTAAACATTTATTTCATAATTAATTATATATATATATGTATATGAAATATATTTCATTTAATATATAATTATAAAATGTATATATATCTAACTAAATATAATATTATTGTAAGTATACGCATATTCCTCCAATTCCTCCAACAAGCTTCTATTCATATAATTAATATTTAAAACTATACCTAATAATTAATGATCATACACATTATAACCATTCATAATATTACATATTAGGCTGTTAGAATTATTATATTGTATATTAAATAACTCAGAATAAAAATAATAGTATTTACATAGAGGAATTTTAGACTTGTGTATAATATTATCAAACATTTTGTATACAAAATATAGATAATTCGTATACAAATTTTAGATTCGTATAAAAATGTATATTTTTCATAGATAAGTAATACTCAATGATTGATATCATATATAGGACATATATGACTTCATACCTATTCCTATGCACGTAATGATATTTTAATATATACTTAATTCATTTAAAACAACATTATCATAAATTAAACGTATAAATTATATTTATATCGAACATATTGTGCAAGATTTCAAATATTTTGTATTTAATATTTTTAATTTTGTATTTAGTATTGTAATAATATTTTGTATTATAATTATAATACATGTAAAGATTTTAATTTAAAGTATACTATTGGAATTATATCATTGTAAATTAGCCTATACAAACTTGTAATAATAATCTAGCACGAGCTTTTATAGGCTAACTTTAACATATAATTCAGCTGTAAAAACTTATGAAACCTAACAAAACCAATGAAACAAATTAAAAATAAGATAACATTAATAAATCTAATTTTCTATCTGTATATATAAAAAATATATGTAGTATACGTTTACATACACATATGCGTATATATACGTACATCCATAGGGATGCACTTGATTATATATATTATAAAGTGAAGTCTGCGGATATGTCGGAGATATTTCGAAGCCGCTCTCATGTTGAGGCATCCATGGTTTTAAGTATAGTCGATCATTTATTTATACACAATTATATAAGATCACTTTTATATATTTTTAAACCTATATTAATGGTCCGGATGAGGCTTGGACACGTTTCTTACTGTTCGTGTGTCTGACATATATATATATATATATATATATATATATATATATATATATATATATATATATATAATATAATATATTTGTATATAGATCATATAAATAAATATATTGTATATATTCGATGACTAATTTAGAGAAGATAACTGTAATATAATATGTAACTAAATATATAATTAGACACGCCCACATTATTAGTATTAAACACTTCACTTGTATCTTAGCAGTCAAACCAATAACACTTATGTTAATCTATAATAGATAATACAATATACCTCAAACCACGAAGAATCATCTGCAGAGTACTCTGGCAGATACCTTGAAGCTACCCAAAGGTAATACATCATAAATATACTAGTATACCCAATACATATATATACATACATATATTATATATACATTATATATTTAGGATAAGATTATCATAATCTTAACATATAAGTTAGACGAACCAATTGATATAAATAACATATTACAATAACTATCTATTTGAGACTCCTTATTTTATGAAATATATGTCTGTTGAACAAACATCGAAAATATATATATATTTATAATTATAATAATTAATGTAATGAGTTGCATAATTTATGGTGTAGTAGTATACTACTAGACTATAGTCAGTAATCGTGTATGTTTAGTTTTAATATCAACTGTAGTGGTATATTGTATTCTAACAACAAGTAGGTTGAACAACAAGTACCTACACGAGGTTGTTCCTATCGTATGTTATATTACTACTTATTATTATGTTTATTTATATTAGAATTTTATTGATATATCATATTATTTGTAAACGAATAAATTTAACATTACATTTATAAATGAATTTTTTATATTTATTACTACGATATTAATCAATTAACATATATTATGAGAATTTGTTGTTCAATATCAGTTATAAAGACGTATAATATATATATATGATTATGACCTGAATAGAGAGGTTATATTGACACACATCAATGAACATTAGTTTATATCTGATAGCTAACCTGAGTATATATATATGTTCCATATAAGAGAAGTATATTAACGTTGATAGCATATAGAAAATTCGGGACAGATTACCACATACAGAGGTATTATCAAGACCTCATATAACCTCAGTTATAGGAGATTGTAGGAGGTATTGGTATTACAGAGGTAATTACATCGTAGTCATGATTAAATATAGGCAGTTCAATTTAATATATATTGTTTTTAAAGTTTTAATATTTTATAAATTAATTTTATTAATATTTCATAATAATAATATATTAAAATACGTTATTTCATTGATATTGTATATATTTAACTTATAGTTTTTTTTAAATAGAACCTTTATAAACTTAATAAAAGTATATATATATTAATACATAGCTATATCATTAATTTAAATACATAAACGTGATGATTTATTAAATTATTTTAAAAATATAAATTAATTTTATTAATATTTCAGAATAATAGTATAATAAAAGTCGTTATTTCGTTGATATTGAATTTTTTTAACTTATAATTTTTTAAGCATATAATATTTACAAACTATAAGCAAAGTATATATATATATATTAATATATAGCGATATGCATAATATTAATCCATACAAATGATAATCTAGTATAATATTTTATTTATTTACATTAAAAAGGCCGGTTTATTTTAAAATTGAAGGCATCTTTCTTCGCCATCTTAATTCAGTGTGCGGGCCTTAAAGGTTATAGGATGTCTTGGTATTATCAAAGCCCTTTGGGTCCAAAGGGCTTTGGTATTATGTACAATTAGGGTGAAAGTGTATGACAATGGGTGTTACTTAGGTAAAAGTTTATAACTTTGTAACAAATTATTAAAAATATACAATCTTTTCGGCACATTGTAAAATATAATTATAACTATAAGATGTCATTTAAATATTTAAAATACCTACATTTTTAAATGATCGAGAATTAGGTATAATTGTCTAATCGATACGTCCTTTAAAAATTTCATAAATTTATTTGTTTGAATTATAACGAAAAAATAAGTTTTTTATTTATAATTAAAAAATATAATTATTATAAATAAAAATTATACTTATACAAATTAGAATTATATTGATTAACATTTCATACATATATTATTATTTGATTAGAATTATATTTTAGGAGATCTCTAGGGTGTCGATATTATGTGAATGTCGATATCAAAGCACTCTCCCCTAATGGTGTTATATTTCTAGTCAGGAAAGAGCTCACATAATCCTACTTGATTTTAAATATATCTCGGACAGAATTATATAAATAAGATTAGCAGCAAACCCAAATAAATCTAATCATCATATAGGTATACGCACCTACATCTGAATATCTTGATTCAGAAATAGAAAAATTCAAAGAACTAGTTGAGGAAAATATGACGAGTAGGACTACATCCAAATAAGATTTTACTGTTATAGGTGACTAGGTGACTGCTAGGTGACTGGAAGGCAAAATCTGGCGAAGATTCTTTTCAGATATATACTAATACATCACAAATAAATAAAGATTAAACAGATATCACTAAATCACTAACTATATAGATAATATGATACACTCAACATACAGCGCAACTCCAGGTACATTCCGAAAGAAAAACAACACTGGATCACCTATAATCGTAAATATATGTGATAAATGAAGAGTTCAAACTCATCCTAAAAAATCAATCCAGATTTAAAATAGCAACAGGGAAATTAATGAAAAAATCAAAATAAAACTAGATACAAAAACAATGTAGGCCTATAACTAAAAATGAAGATATGGCAAGAGGTAGATCAAATAAGAGAGCATATAAAATACTTAAAATTATGACTAACCCTACTAAGATAAAACCATTTTAATAGAATACCCAGGGCCGGCTTAAGGGGGGGGCAAATCGGGCAATTGCCCGGGGCCCCAAATTTTGGGGGGCCCATGAATTATTTGTGACATTTTTTTTTTACTATTTATATGAAAAAAAAAATGTTCTTAACTATTTTTCTTATATATTATTAATTCTAATTAAAAAAATAAAAATAATATAATAAATTAATTAAATATGAGTCATTTAGGCCGATTTGAAGAGTGAATTGTACAAAAATTTCTAAATTGACACGAAGATATGGTGGAAACATCTACATGAATATTTTGGAGAACATGCTAATAGTGATAACATAGATATTCTCACACATCTCTGATTGTTAGATCAAATAGTATGAAACCGATGGATAAATAATTGTTTGATAAACTAGAAGGTGATAAATTATAAACGTATTAAGGTATTATTAACCATAGTTAAATCTTAACAATTTATAAATCTATAATTAGTTTACAAAACAAAAAGTATACTTTTTTTTATTAAAATTAAATATATTTTATAATATATATTTTAACTATGATTTCTGATATTTGTAAAGGATTATATTGATTATAAATTACGAAAAAAACGATATTCTATATAGATTTATAATTGTTATAGTAATTAAAAAAATAGATATTTTCAAAATAATTTTTCTCAAAATAATTAACTTTCTCTATCTTATGCTCGTATTAATAAAATGTGTATATTCTCATAGTGTATATATTATTATAGTTGTATTAGTACACATAATATATATATATATATATATATATAATAGTTTTAATTTAAATAGGATTATTCTGATTTAGGTTATTCCTATAGTATTGTTAATAATGTCTATTGATGAAAGGGAATTATGTACATAAA
The DNA here is from genome assembly GCA_964019155.1 of Osedax fenrisi. NCBI lineage: Eukaryota > Metazoa > Annelida > Polychaeta > Sabellida > Siboglinidae > Osedax > Osedax fenrisi. The sequence continues at coordinate 19,218,537 of OZ025240.1, read as the reverse complement.
ATGATTATCTTTTTCAACATACTATCATTACAGAAAGATATTATATTTATTGAAACATATATTATTTATAAATATATATATATATATATATATAACATACATATAATACTAAAGGCATTTTTGCAATTATCCACCTATTACTTGCAAATGAATATTTAGATTGACATCACCCTCATCTATCTATTTACAACTAAATACACACAATGGCGATATTCTTATTGGAGAATAGGTGATTAAAGTTATCACTGACAACTACATAATTGAAGAAATAAAAAATTCAACATATTATATTATATATCAGTGTACTCACTTCCATATATATTATCGTTATTTATATCAAGTTAGGTATGTATTATAGCCTACTGTTATTATATAGGTATTTATTGATTTACGACTTTACTTCTATTTACGATTGTACGTTAAGATTCATTATCACTGATAATTTATCAGTTATAATTTATCAAATTGGTCAATATTTAGCTACCGATCTATTAGCATTTTTTCAATAATAATATAATTATAATAGATTATAGAGCTCAAAGTTATGAAAATGCCAGCATATGTCTGGAAGATTCAATGACATGAAATATATTATAATAACCATAGTCCATTGTCAATATGGATTCACATATCTACACTGTGTATTCCTTAAATCTGGTTGGGCAAAAAATGCCGTTAAATCTTCGACAAGTGTAGCAATATTCTTTGCCTTCATCCCAAATCAATATAATTTATTTAGCCAAACTATATAAAGAATATATTAACATCTAGATTAAAGAAGAATATAATATTTTTTATTAAAAGCATTATCGAATATAAAATGGTGATCGCAAGCAGATTCTGTTAGTGCAGTCTCTAGAGGACTTCTTATAATTACATAATGTATATATGATATTATATATGTTAAAATATAACTTAAATTACATTACTAGAGTCAATGTATTTATTCAATAAAATGCAATTTTAGAATTTGAGACTTCGATATAATGAAAACCGTGGAGCTAATTACTTTGTAGAATAAAGTCGATCAGAAAAGTATTACAATTAGGTTACATTGAGATAATAGCGGTAATACAAAATATTGATGCACTCTATAAATCAGTGGTTCCCAACCTATGGGTCATTGAGTATTTTGTGTAGGTCCTGATCCAATTTCTAAAAAATAATATAAATGCTTTTATATGCAAATTGGATTTATGGTCGAGAAAAATTTAAGATGGAAATATATATTTAAATATATGTATATTAATTTTTATATGATTATTTTATGAATAAAGTATAATAATAACAAAATAAAATTTGTCATTGGGTCATGATATATTTTTTAATTAAGAATTATAAAAAAAGGGTCACGGTGAAAAAAGGTTGGGAACCACTGCTCTAAATATATATGCGAGAAAAGAAATTATTATGAGGAGTTGATTAAAGTATACAAACAAATTACAAAATAATTAGTATAATGATAACATATGATAAAATTGAAGAGTTATAAATATTAGTTTTTGCCAAAATGGCCCATTTAATATGTTATTAAATTATTATGGGGCCCATGCGTTTTTTTTGCCCGGGGCCCATAGTATGCTTAAGCCGGCCCTGAGAATACCATATCCATAAACTTATTTCTGATAAAAAACATGGGCAGAATACTGTATTGGGCACTATACTGATCCCATTGCACAAAATAGGAATACATTGATTAACCGAAATACTTATATTACCAATCCACTGCCAATACTCGACTGTTAGGTTGAAAATACAATAGGTATACTCAGTATACTATACTGAAAGATGGTAAATTACCTGGTAATGACAACATTCCAAATGAACTGTTAAAATATGGAGGAACCGACAGAGCTAAAATATATATCCTACAGCAATATGCCAAAACATATTGAAAACAAAGATATGGCTAAACCAACGGAATAAATCATTAATAATTTCTATTCGGAAAAAAGGCGATTCTAAAAAATGATCACATTACCGTAAATTCAACCCGATACCTCATCCGAGAAAAAAAAAACAGTTATATTAATAGTAATAGACTAACACCTCAATCTAAACAAATACTATCTGAAAGACAAGTATGATTTAGAAAATAAAGAAGTATTATTTAACAGATCCTTAATATCAGTATATATATATATTATAATAACAGAAAAGTACTTTTCAATATTGAAGAATATTAAGAAAGATGTCTACCACAACTACATTCATTTCAAAGAATCTGTCGATATATTATTGCATAAAGGATTATGGAGCTGCATGGTGAATTTCAGCATATCACAAGAAATTATAAATGTAATTGAATCATTATATGTTAACTCAAATAGTACGATACTAATCAACCACAATACAGAATACTTTTCCCACACTACAGTTGAAGTAAGAAAGTGTTTTCTACTATCACCTTTATTATTCGATATTTGTCTGGAACAAAAAATGCAAGATACACTTCAAAACCACACATTAACTATATATTATGGTGACAATGAAATCAGAAACTTTAGCTTTTCCGACGCATTAATGCAACTATTTGTACTCACAAATATCAAGACCTCCTATAACCTCGGTTATAGGAGGTCTTGCAAATATGTGGTAATAAAATATACACGAAATAGACGCATAAATGCAACTATTTTCATGCAAGAAAATGTGGTAATAAAATTTACACGAAATAGATGCATTAATGCAACTATTTTTAGGCAATTAAAATAGGGTAATAAAATAGAGTACCAGTAAACTCGGACCAGGTAAACTCGGACCACTTTTGAGGTAAACTCGGACCACTTTTAAAGTAAACTCGGACCACTTTTTAAAAACATAAAGTAAACTCGGACCACTTATTAAAATAACTATATTTTGTATATTTCTATAATATAATATGCTTTAACTTACTTCCACCATATATAATTATATTATATCTGTTAAATAAATTATAAAAAGAGTCATTTCATATGATATTTTTGTGGAATTATATATTTAAATAGGTAAACATTTAATTTGAACTCGCACTACTTTTGAAGTAAACTCGGACCACTTGTGAAGTAAACTCGGACCACTTGTGAAGTAAACTCGGACCACTTATTAAAAACATAAAGAAGATTCGGACCAACCGTATAAACTAAAAATTGTATATTTCTAACATATAATATGCTTTAACTTATAAGTTAAAAATATAATTTCACTGTATATAATTATATTTACATTTTTATTTAATTATTAAAGACATTATATATATATATATATATATATATATAACTTTATCATATATATGACTTTAATAACATTTAATAACTTAACATAATTTAAATTGTCGTATATCACCATCGTATATCTAGATCTATGTATATCACCGACGAGAACCACGATAGAAGCTATTTATTATGATAGAAGTATACAATATATAAGTTATTTTAATAAGTGGTCCGAGTTTACTTCACAAGTGGTCCGAGTTTACTTCAAAAGTGGTCCGAGTTTACTTCAAAAGTGGTGCGAGTTCAAATTAAATGTTTACCTATTTAAGTATATAATTCCACAAAAATATCATATTAAATGACTCTTTTTATAATTTATTTAACAGATATAATATAATTATATAAGGTGGAAGTAAGTTAAAGCATATTATATTATAGAAATATACAAAATATAGTTATTTTAAAAGTGGTCCGAATCTTCTTTATGTTTTAATAAGTGGTCCGAGTTTACTTTATGTTTTTAAAAAGTGGTCCGAGTTTACTTTAAAAGTGGTCCGAGTTTACCTCAAAAGTGGTTCGAGTTTACCTGGTCCGAGTTTACTGGTATTCATAAAATATACATGAAATAGACGAATTAATGCAAATATTTTAATACAAGAAAATGTTTTAATAAAATATACACGAAATAGACACATTAATGCAACTATTTTTATGCAAGAAAATGTGGTAATAAAATATACACGAACTAGACGCATTAATGCAACTATTTTTATGCAAGAAAATGTGGTAATAAAATATACACGAAATAGACGCATTAATGCAACTATTTCGTGTATATTTCGTGAATATCAAGCGAATGAGATAATGCCAAATTAAAATAATCAAAAAGTGTATAGGAAGACAAATGAGAAGATATACTGTTGTTAACCCAAGCAACCAAAAGTGTATTTCATGTAACCATTAATGGTTACAGTTCGTATTACGGCTGTAACCATATGGTTACAGTTCGTATTACAGCTGTAACCATATGGTTACAAACCGTAGTACAGCTGTAACCATATTTATTTGTTTGAATCATAGAGCTAGAAAGAATTCTCTCTGGTTCTGTGGTTTCAATAGATAGGTTACAAAACGTATACGATACTATAGTACGACTGTAACCATATTTAGTAGTTTGAATAGAGAGGTTACAAAATGTATACGTTACTGTAGTGCATCAGTAACCACACACACATACACATATATATATATATATATATATATATATGTGTGGTTACACCGTACTATAGTAACGTATACGTTTTATGTAGTAAATATAATATAAATAAAGTAATATATATATATATATATATATATATATATACCTAAATGTAATATAAATAGAATATAAGTTATATATATATATATATAAATTATATTATATTTATATCATATTGTATATGTAAATGTATATATATATATATATATATATATATATATATATATATATATATATATGTTATAAAGTGATGTCTTCAGATATATTGATTAATGTAATATACATTTATGTCGAATTGAATTAAATTCAATTCGGTCATTACATAATATCGATATATCTGCATGCATAAATTGTTTTAGGCTTCACGCTCTGTTGATTGCATAGCTATGTGTAGATTTATATTTTGTAATTAAATTTTTATTATTTGTATAAATTGTTATTCGTTTTGTATTTTATATTTGTTATCGTGTGTCTATTTCGTGTGATTTGTTTCCTATAAAAGGAATGCGGCTCGGTGAGATTGATACACTTTCGGTTCTGCGTCTCACCTGGTTGGTACATATTGTCATTGTCATCATTATTATTACTGTGTTATTATTATTTTTTATGTTATTATACAGGTCTTCGTCAATAAAGTTATATACGAATAAACTTCACTTTGTTATATATATATACCCAGTAAGTAAAGTAATCAGTGATAGTGGCACTATGGTGCCGCATATTAGTGCTATTTAAATTGCGGTACTAATAAATTATAGATAAATAATTATTTATTAAAGTTCTAGATGTATTTATTGCTACTTTGAACTTGAATGCATACTATGCATTGCATAGTATAAGTAACCGATGAACTTTAACTTAATGCCAGTTAACAATACAAATTATGCATAACATTATTACCTATACAACTTTTAATTGTATATATATGGTATATACATATATATATACATATATATATATATATATATATATATATATATATATATATATACGCCATATTTTAAAGTGTAATTTTAGTGACTATTTTATATAAAATAAAATGTATGTAATATATATATTGTTAAGTATGTCAATATTTATAAGATTGTGAAATTTCATAAAATGAAATCATATATTTAATGGTGTAATTATGCCGTGAAATAGAGATGCCCACGAATATGGCCATCTCTATTCGGTGGGCTCGAATAGTGGTTCTTAATGTACACGTGGCCATTGAAAGTGGTAGTCCTATATCTATATATATATATATATATATATATATATATATAATTTAACTAATTATTATTTAATATTACAGAAATTAGCTCAACTGTATATGTGAAGACACCACCTTTTCAATTATTTTGAAAGAAATGAAACAGAGATTTCAAAGGACGAACAAATAATTCTAATTATAATAAATATTTATATATAAATAAATTTGTTTTATTATTTATATAACTATTGGTTTATGGTTACAGACAATAGTACGGAAATCCGGATGTGTACTAGTACAATGTACTATGGTTACGTACAATAGTACGACAATCCTGATTGCGTTCATGTACATCGTAACTATTACAGAAACTTACCAAAAAACTGTTACCAATACTAGTACACAAGAACTGTTTCTGTACATGTACATTTTATGATTTTGGTTGCTTGGGAAGTTGATGGAATATAGAGTTAACACACACTGGTTTATCAATAGGGGCGATTTTCCGAAACGATCTAGAAGCTCGATTAATTTGTGTCACCGGCAAGTTCAAATCAAATAATATGATAAAGTGATCAGATATTAGAGAACTTTAAGTGGGATATGAAATTAATTTAGAAAAAAGTCAATATTATTACTATTGGTGTTATTAGTAAAGAAAACATATTACGTCAGAGAATAATCAAATATATGTTTATTCAGAGATAAGGAAGTATGATTTTCATTATTAATTTGAATATTAAAATCACCAAGAATAACCGTACGGTGTTAACACGTGTTAACTAATGTGAAAGATTCTAAAATAGAAGAGAGGTCAGCTAAGAAATTCCTTAGGCTATATAAAGGTGGAAGGTAGATAAGTATAATTATAATGGTAAATAATGAAGGAAACTGAAAATTACAGATCATAATTCCATGTGAAGATAAACATGGGGTGGATGATGAAATAATCTTAAGTTCCGATGAGAATAACAGAGCCAAGCAACCGACGATGTGATGTAGACCTATTAGTAAGCAATACTTAAAAACAATCAGAAGTCAGTTGGGAAGCTAGAGCAGAATCATCAGTAGTTAACCAAGTCTCAGTAATACTCACTAAAACTTTTTCATTATTTTGTATATATATATATATATAATATTCTTATTTGATTTCCAAAATTGCTCTACAACTTGTATATTTAGGACAAACATTTCCGATATCAGATGAAATTAAATTATTAAAATGTATTTACTAACATACATACATTCTAATAAATAAATATAATATAAATAAAATTATAAATACTGAATTGGATCCTCACTATAATTTATATGACTAACATACATACATTCTAATAAATAAATATATTATAAATAAAATTATAAAATAAAAATATAAATATAATTGAATATCTAGTAAATACTATATGAAAAAAACTTAATATGAAACAAGTTTTAGGGGCCTACCTAATCTCAGGGGGGGCCTAGCCGATATCAGGGGGGGCCTTGCCTCCGCAGGCCCCCCGTGGCTACGGGCCTGTTCACAGCCATAAAGCAATGTTGAAAGTACTAATGAGTTATATAATCTAAATGTAAGTTTGCATTCTATTTCTCCGCTACGCCAGATCTTTTCCAATTTTACTAGTGCTGAAACTGCCGTAGCTAATATTATACGAATTTCATTTTATGAGTTGCCAGAATTCGTAATAATTTCTCCGAGGTATTTAAAATGTTCTACATTTTCAATCCGTTTATAGTACATATACATTATTGGTACATATACATTATTGGACCTTCTCCATTGACAAGCATTTTGCATTTATTATGATTATTATATAAATGTTAATAAATTGTTTTTTTTAAAACATTTATTAATATGATAATTTATCAACAAATATTCAATTTTTTTTTATTAATTTAGATTAAATATATTTACTTAATGGTATTAAAATAATAAATAATTAAATAATTGGTAATATTTACAAATACATATTTTGATGACAATTATATTTGTGTGATAACATATTAATATAATAATATTATACACATAATATGTTCATAATAATATTTTGTCAAATAAATATTTGTATTATCATTATATGTGTGTGATAACATATTATGTATATGTTCATATATGTTCATATTAATATGTTGTCAAATAAATAGAAATAATTAGTCCTTATTAATACAGAATCATATAAATATGTTCATATTTGTAGGTTCCTATGTTGTTGTTTAATGGGCTGTAATACTAATATTATTTGTCATTATTATTTTATTTATTAATTCGCAAAATCTTTGAATACCTATTCTATTTTAGAGTATTTAAATATAAGTGTAAAAGGAAGTAACTAATTAACTAGTATATCTAAGAGGAAATAGATACAAGTATTATACAAGAAATCCTAATTAGTTTATATATATATATAACATATGTTATAAGAATAACTGTTTAACGATGGAATATTATTACAAATTACTCATTTATTTAATTTTTTTAGTAAATTTAATTTTAATTTTCAATTTATTATTTTAATAAATATATTTATAAAATCAAATATATACATACAATAATTTAAAACACATGTATACATATTAATACATACTTATTAAATACATGATACGCGAACAATGATGCTATCTATGTTAACCTATTATTATTATTACATTAAAATAATAATCTTCATTATTGGTGCATGCGGTGTGAGAGGTCAATTGCCTAGTAATGTTAAGGTTTGTTTACAAATATTAATATAAGGCGGCATTTACTTTATATCAATTAGATTTATATCATTTAGTTATATTATTACAAATACTAAAACTAACGTATATTATCGTTAGAACATATTTATACTTTATAGGTATGCCTACTTTCGATTATATATTTGCTTAAATAAATTATCAATCAATAAATTCATATTATTAGTAATATAAATATTTATATGGAAGTCTAACCTAATATAAATATATGTATTAATGTTTAAAAATATCATATATTTTAATGAAAATAAAACAAAACTTTATTATGTGTAATATGACGTATACTAGGTAATAAAATAGTAACTATAAGTTCATCAAATGTGTATTTAATATTAAGCCTGTGATAAAATATAGTCAATAGATATTTTACTTTTTATACTAACGATTCTATATATAGAAACTATAGTTATTTCATTTAAACTATATTGTAGAATATTGTGAAATATATCCTATGTTATTGTAGAGCATATGTGTATACATGATGATTGCAGTGCATGGCGTGCACCTAGGGGTGTCACAGGGTGATTAAAAGTGGGGGATATATCAGACTCATCAATGATTACCATATACTATGCCAAGAAGATAAATCTATAATATTACTTGTATACATCTATAAAGGGCTTAGGACCTAATATGATTGACTTGTGTTGGGTTTAACAATACAAATCATTGTTGGATATAATTATACTACAAAGACTATAAATAGAAGAAATATAATATTTATAAAGAATACAACATGTTTAGATATTAAAAGTGGGGGGGGGGGGTGCATGTCCCCTCCACCCCCCCTTTTATGACGCCTCTACGTGCACACATAATACTCCATTTCCTTCCGATCGTCATTTATCGTTACATATAGAAGTTGCGGATCGTCATATTTTATCAATACCATTAAATAGGTAATACACAAAATACCTTTTTTTTTAGAAATAAAATATGCTTGTCTTATTAAATACTATATGTATATAATATTTATTTATAGAAATCTCACACACACACACACACATATATATATATATATATATATATATATATATATATATATATATATATATACAGTAAAATCCGCTTGTATCGACATCCCAGGAGATCCAAAAATATGTCGATACATCCGATTGTCGTTACATATGATGAAGGCGTGGCTAATTTTAAATTACACCCACTTAATAGAATATGTACTTGTATTATCAAATATGAAATATATGCTATCCTTAATTTCTATTATATCGTTAATTGTATATTAAGTTAATACTATTAATTATTACACTAATATAAATTATATATAATTATATAATAAATATATTAAATTAAATAAAAGTATTCTTGAAATATATATTTTATTTTATTATTGGTTAAGTAAAATAATTAGTAATATTTGTTTGTATCAAAACAATGGATATATTCTCCACATATATCCATTGTATTTATATTGTATTATTAAATATTATTAATTGCAATTAAAGAAACGTGGTCAAGATATTACTTATCAAGAGTGAGCATTCGAGTGATCATATGCACATACACATATGTGCATAGTGTAGTGAATCTAAAATAATACAAAGATTAATTCTTCATATCATCATAACTTATTTGATAATATACATATATATATATATGTACTATAGTCCATAGTTTATTAATATGCTCAACTCTATATCATACATACCAAAGATTTTCCGAAGGAAAGATATAACACTTACGCGAAATCGTGTAATTCGAATTTGTATACAAAATACCCTGGTGCCACCTATAGCGGGTTACTTTTAGGAACTATGAGTTGTTTATAATGTAAATTCGTATTTAACTATACACTTTTAAAATGTTAAATAATATGCTTTAAATTAATATTTATATGATGAAAACTAAGTGTTCATTACTAATATATAACAAACAAATATGATATTTATGTTTTAAATGCTATAAGTATATATTTAGTAAGTAAAAGTTAATTTATATTGCATGTAATTTAATAGAGCAATGAAAACATTGTTGTATGCAAACAGAGCCGAACCTAAATCTATTTCAGTGATTTTGATACTACTGCTAGCAGCGGTTGGGGATATTACTAAATTACGTTGCATGCATAGGGAGTGTTATATCTTTGCTTCGCAAAATCTTTGATAGATACTATAGTATATATGGTAAAAATGTGTAATATTTTCATAATGTCGATACACGTGATGAAAAATTCTAAATTGTATAGTAAAATGTTGTCGATACAGCCGATTTGTCGATACAGCCGATTGTCGATACACGCGATATTCTGTAACATGTATTAGATGGAAATTCCAACAAATATATTTGAAATTGTCGTTAGAACCGATATATCGATACATGTGGCTGTCGATACAAGCGGCTTTTACTGTATATCTATTAGATATATAGATATATTGAATACAATACAAATATTGGATACACATGACCACTAAGCAAGTCATAAAATTATACATACTATAGTATGAATTTATATATAAATAACTTCGAGGGACTTTACAAATAGTAACATGTTTGATCTTGTGTTTTGATTTATCGTTTATTAAGTCATTGAACAAGAGAAAAACAAGAACTGCCTGGAGTGGATCAGGGATCTCTAAGAAATATATATATATATATATTATATATATATATATATATATAATATATATATTATATATATATATATGAGTGTGGCTATACCACAGGATATATAAAAGAGTATACACCACATTTATATATAGTAAATAATATAATTAATCTATATCAAAGGTTATAATATGTTTAGTAGCCACATTCACTTTTACAAGTAAACGACTCTAGGAATATTAGGCTGTTCTACAATAAACTAAACTATTATAGAAATGCGTTTCTTCATGCGACGTGCGACGTCGTACAATGCACGTGCGTTAAGAGTATTTTAGACATGATGTTGATGATGGATTCGGCTGTTTCACATGATTCATCATTCAATTTTAGTATTGAGAATACCCAAACAAAATTTTTTTTTGATTTAGGTCAATATTTGCTGTGCGAGGTCATGTTCACTTTACAAAAAAGTTAACATGGGAATAGATAGGAAAATTAAAAAAAAAAACAAATATGTATATTTTTCACATTTATAATTAAAATAAAATCATAACATTTTCAGAATATGTGTAATGTGTATAGTTCCTCTGAAGGATATAAAATTTATAAAAAAAATAATTTTATTTCTAGGATTTTTTATCAAATTATAGGATTTTCCAGAATTGTTGTTGACATCTCATAATTGTATACATAATCGTTATATTTGATAAATTTATATTATATATAATAAAAAAACAATTAATTAATCACTATATATTACAATTTGGCCGAAAAAATAATAAATACCCTGGTATTTCTTTAATTTTGTTAAAAATCATCAAAAAATGACCATTTTTTTAGTACCTTTACAAATTTTAAGATTTTTTTTTTCTACCTCATCTTAAGATGTTATATTTTTAAAAAATAGCTCTTTATAATTTTAATAAATAGTCAAAGTGGCCTAATTTTTATAAAATTTTCATATATAAAATTTATTTTATTGTTTAAATTAATTATCTAATAACTAATATTATAATTAGGGATACTATAGATAATATTTACTATATATTAATGTTATCTATTAGAATAATATAGTATTTAAAAAAGTACTCAGTATTATATATATACCCATTAAAATAAAATACAAATAAAATGTACAGAATTCAAATAAATGTCCTTAAGGACATTTTTATATAAACATATATAATACAGTTACATAGGAATAACGACATTTCGATATTTATTTTTTTTTAATAATTTTTTTTTTAAATCTCCGTCGCACCACCAATAATGAACCAAATTGTATATGGTTTAATAAAATAGTATCATGAGCATCATATCTATAGAATAAAATATGAAGCAGTAATATCTGGAAAATAAAATAACTCTTAACGTGCGTCGTGCGTACAAGACCTACGGCGTACGCCGTATCTATATAATCGCTTATAAGCGATTATAGTCTAAATATATTTTATCTAAAGATATGAGCCCCGGTATAGCGTAAAATTGTATATCTATTAATGTAGTATATTAAAATAGTATATTACAAACGTCATTTATACTAAAATAAAACAACGAAAAACAGCATGTGATTTAATATGTATGCCGTCATATTTTATTTAGAAATATTGTTTATGTATTATTAAATAATGGATTATTTTAATAGCGAATCTGTTTTTAATTAATTGATTTGATTATATTATAATTGTGATATGAAAAGTATTATATTATTCAAGTTTATTAATTATTAAAAAATTAATAATAAGGGTTATGATACATAAATTAAGTTAACATAATTAATTAATTATTCATAATTATGAATGAAAATTATAAATAAACAAATTTTGAATATGTTTTTATAAATAATACTTTACAAAAAATGTAATACACTTTTTAATAATATTTTATTTTAATACTCTTTATAATAAAAAAAAATATCATTAATTATTCTATCATATATATATATATATATATATATTAAATATATATTTTTTTAAACTGTTTAACTACATGTATATACACATAATTTGTTAAGGATTTTTTCTACGTTTTTATAATGATTATATAATTAGTTTTTTTAAATATTTATAAAAATCAATTATTATACAGTGTTGGTCCTCTAAAAAGTACAGTGTTATGGAATTATGTTATTTAAGGTTTAGAGTATTAATAGTGAACTAATCTCTGAGTTTACTTACGTGTATATTCACCTAGTTCATAATTATGATTAGCATATAGCATATACCTACATACCTATACTGATGTATCATTAGAATATCAGTTTACATTTTATTTATCATTATTTATCATCACCTATCGTTGTTTAATATTATATATATATATATATATATATATATATATATATATTAGTGCTGTAAAATTTCAAATCTCAAATATAAAATCTCAAATCTTTTTTTTTCGGTTCGGTTCAAATCTTAAATTTTCGGGTATTTGGAAAGATTTGATGAACTCAAATCTTTATTTTAAATTTAGTTTCGGTTCGGGTATCATGTCGGGTAATTGTTCGGGTAACGATCGATTAACAATATTATGTAATAAGTTTCTTTCAACTATTTTAAAATATCCATTAAACTGTATAGATACTATTACTTCGATCATCAGTTATGCCACCTATATGATAATATATTTAAAATAGAATAATGTTATCAAGGACACCGTGTCCTTTATTTATTATACATTAATAACAATATTTAAAAATTATTACGTATAATCTTCATATCGTACCTACTCTGTACTAATATATAAAAATGTTAATTCATAAACCGTTTAAAATTATATTTGTCTACAAGTACACATTGAATAAATAATTGACACTATGGTATATATATATATATATATATATATAGTCTAAATATAATATTTATATTTAGCCTTCTATATATATAAGCTGTTGTGTATATAGTATTCCTCTTACAACTTTACTAAATAGGTTTTAAATTACTATATAGGTTTATATAGCTATATATGATTATTAGAATAGTAACGTATTCAATAGTTAATATTAATTATTATAATTATTTATTAATTATTATAATTATTTATTAATTATTATAATTATTTATTAATTATTATAATTATTATAATTATTTATTAATTATTATAATTATTTATTAATTAATATAATTATTTATTAATTTTTATAATTATTTATTAATTATTATAATTATTTATTAATTTAATTAATAATTATTATTTATTAATTAATTTATTATTATTAATAATAATTAATTAATTAATATCTAATTTTTTTCTTCGTTAACGTATTTTAAAATATTATTAAAATATTTGAAGTTCTCGAGAACATACCTAAATATGAGAGATTTGAAGTTCTCAGGAACTTGATATTTTTTTTAAAGATTTGAAGTTCTCGAGAACAAAATTTTAAGATTTGAAGTTCTCGAGAACAACCAAGTATTTGAAATTTTACAGTACTAATATATATATATCATTTATAACACTAATACAAAAGGCCATACTACTGATCCTCGAGTAAAACTATATAATATTTATTCTTTGGATGATAGAATACTATTAATTTTTATAATGAGTGTATACACTATAGTAGTATATTCTATCTAATAAATAAATAATAAAAAAAAATGTAATGGCCTCATAAACCTACATTATTACACTTTCGTTAGCACGATTTGCCAGATTCCATGTCAGGCATGCAAGGCTGCAGCCTTAAATGAGATGAACAACATATGTTGCCCAGCTTTTAGCTAATCTGATATTGATACATTTTTCTATTGACTGAATGTTGCTTCTATATATATAACAATAATTATATATTAATTATATTATAATTATAAACAAGAATAATGTATACATATTAATATATATTTATATATTAATCTAGGTGTGTATAAGTTCTTAGTAGTAGATTATATAATATAGGATATAGAAATATTTAAATATTACTACAATTATTATATTTTACATTTATATAATCATACAAACCTGTTTTAATCATATACCTTTTATAAATTATAGCGCTGCAAAGAAAGTAATATAACGGAAGGTGTATTAAGAATAACACCTCACAAGAGTTCCATACTCAGCGAGCATAAGGGTTCATACTTTTCCTATTATTGCATGCATAGATTTATTAATATCACCTCTCTATATAATGAAGAACTAATTGAGGAATCTAAACAATTTTATAATTCATATTCGGCATTATTTCTAAATCATAATAATATTATAAAATTAAATAAAAAAAATTTTATCATGATCACAGAATTGCAATCAATAAATTTATCCAATAATAATCTTACAAGTATAGACATCGATTTATTTAAGTTTAATACTAAATTAAAATTCATAACGTTAGCATATAATTATATAAAGGACTTTAATTTAAATTTAAGTTATTTAAATGTATTAAACTATTTAGATATAGAAAATAATAATATAAAAACCTTTCAAGAACGCATGCTTATATCGTATTTAAATAAAGAAAAGACTTCTATCCTTATAGAAAATAATACTATTTCTTGTGACTGTTCCATGAACTGGATGCGACAGTCAACTTTTATTGGTAAAATCAGTATTACCTTAAAGAATAAATGTACACTCGATGTTCATAAGAATGTTAGAGTAAGGTGTTTTATTTATAAAGATGCTTGTGATGATACAATAATTAACGACAAACTTTGCATTATAGGTAAGTCAACTAATATTAAATTATTAATATCACTATAGATTATTAACATATTTTTAAGTGTATATTTTGTAAAATATATTATTAATGTAAAATTATAATTATTTAATAATGTTTAATGTTTAAGAAATGTTTAATGAATAAAATATTCATAATTATATAAATAGTCTAAAAAAATATGTTTAATTTTTAATTATTCAAAATATTATTGATATATCCAATAAACTGATTTTTTTAATACGTTTTTAAATTTATGAAAACAAATTTGAACTTAAAACCTCTCAAGAATATACAAATGTATCGATAAAAATATAACACTATATTATTAAAAAATTAATCATATTAAAATTATATATATAATTTCTATATTTGTTATCAGATATTCATTTAAGCATATATCTAGAAGTCATATATGACTGTACATAAGTCCATAATACGGACACTATATATGTCTAATACGGACACATTATAACCAATCAACGTGCCGTGTTTACATTATTCTGATTTTCATTAAAATCGCGTTATGTATAATATTAATACCACCAATAAAGCTAACTATAAAATTTGTATTATTTAGATACTTAAATTGTATTATTTATTAAAAAAATAATAAAAATAAATAAATTATTAACTAATTAAATTAGAATAAATTGTTAATAAAATTAATTATAAATAATGTAATTGTAATTTGTCTGATTGATTTTAATAATATATAGTTTATCTATATATATATTTAGTTTTAATACAATTACATATAATAACATCAACAATTTATTTATATTATTATAATAACAGAAAACATACATATACAGATGATTCTGTTCTAGTGGTCAGTTCTCCGTCATGGATCACTGCAAATATTGATACGTCAATCACTTTGTTCTGTACATTTCGATCATCTAAACCACATTCAGTGAAATGGTTAAAGAACAACGTGAAGTTGGACACTATCAGTAAAACCAGACATTCTAATGGATCCCACACTAACATTGCTAGTATTATAGATGTATAGTTTACCATTTCAAATATAAATCTATGATTATAGCTAAGGATTTATAGGTATTATCTATTATAACTTATAACTATACTAATCGTGTTTTTTTAAATACACACACACATATATATATATATATATATATATATAATAAATAATATAAATATCAAAATAAATAATATAGCCACAAAACAATCAACTAATTTTAAATTCTTAGGCATTTTAATTGACGAAAATCGAAATTGGAAAATGCAAATAAATAATATTAAAAATAAACTTTACTATGGACTTAGTTTACTACATAGATATAAATATAAATTTAATATTAATACTTTAGTTATGCTATATTTTTCTTTTTTTCATAGTCATATTAATTATTGTTCTATTATATGGGGAAGTACTTACCATAGCAATATAAAATGTATTCAAATTTTACAAAATAAATGTATGAGAGCAATATATAAACTTGATAACAAAACCAATATTGATTACATTTTTTTAAGACATAACATTCTTAAATTTAAAGATATAATAAATATATCCATTTATAAATATATGTTTAGAATATATAACAATCATTATTTGCATAGTTCAATTTGTAAGTTATTTACCTATAATTGCTCTTTATATACTTTTAGGTTAAATAGAACATTCTTAATACTAAAAATAAGATTTGATCATGATAAATTTAGTATTCGTTACAAAGGCGCATATTTATGGAATTCTTTAAATACAACCACATCATCTTTGACGAATTTGAATACTTTTACAATACATATTAAAAACATGCTTTTAAATAGTTATATTTAATCACTTACACCTTATCTGTATTGTTTGTTATTTTATTTACATGATCATCTTTTCTTCTTTTTAGCTATTTTAAATTGTTCGTATTGTACATATTTTTATCTCTAGCCTTTGGTCTTTAGTTTTCTTTGATTTTTATAGTTTAACTTATTTATTATTTTAGTATCTTTTTACATTTTTTAATATTTTATTATATATTTTTATTATATTTTATTATTATTTTATTGTTATATACATGATGATTTCTTGGTATTGAGAGATATATTTAATTTTATTGTATTGCTTTTTTATGAGACAGAACACGAATGAACAATATAGAATTGTAAAATATTTATTTATATTTATTCATTTTGTATTTATTCATTTTGTATTAATTCTCTCATTACCAAGAGCAGGTTGGTATCTCGATAAGTTCAATAGAACTTCTATACCATACCTGGGTTTTTGATCTCGGTCATCAACTGAATCTGATATTATATTATATTATATATATATATATATATATATATATATATATATATATATATATATCTATTATATAAATATAAATCATATATAATATATTATATATATATATAAATATCCATTCTTGTAGTTTATTCGCGAATTTTATTTTTCGCTGAATGGTCGTGTTTATTTTTCTATTGTTTAGATATGGAAATTTATAATTAAATATTCTAGAGAAATTAAATTCCCTAGAAATAAATATATCAAAAGTAAGCGATATAATTAATTATCATACTAAAATTATTCAAGAACTTCAAGGAAAAATTATAAAGCTCATCATTACGATTAGTGGTTTATTTAATAACATTCAAGAAGAAGTTACGAATTTTTTTAATGAGCATTATTATTTATATTTATATTTTACCTATATATTCTCAACACTTGTGAGATTTCAAAATATAAAAGTGTATACATAAATCATTACCTTACCTTACCTATTGATAATTCTAATATTATACAATAAAATAATATGTATAACATTATTATTAATAATAACATTCATTCTTCTAATATCAATAATTCGATTTTTTTAACTGATATTAATATTTCAATAGATTCAATTCATTATTCTTCCAAGAATAATTAATTAAAAAAATATATAGTTGATTATAGGGGAGAGTAACATAATACTGACACTTTAATAATAAATGGTATTAATATTTTATAACTCATTATTTGTATTCAAAAATCACAATATATTAATATTATATGATTATAGATATTATTGTTATTTTAAAATTTTATTTAATCTTTTAATTCCATATATAACAGGGGTATCCGTATTCGGTACCCATGCCCGAATATGGACACCCTGTGTTATAATAAGGACACACTATACACCACTATATAACCTTTATGAACGTTATGAACAATTTAGTCTAATTTAATTAGTTAATAATTTATTTATTTTTATTATTTTTTTAATTTATAATACAATTTAATTATCTAAATAATAATTTTTTTATATTTAGTATTTTGTCTTTATTGTTGATATTAATATTATAACGCACGCGATTGTTATGAAAATCAGAATAGTTCATACGCTGCGCGCTGATTGGTTATAGGATTACAATTACATTATTTTTAATTAATTTTATGAACAATTTAGTCTAATTTAATTAGTTAATAATTAATTTATTTTTATTATTTTTTTAATTTATAATACAATTTAATTATCTAAATAATAATTTTTTTAGATTTAGTGTTTTGTCTTTATTGTTGATATTAATATTATAACGCACGCGATTTTTATGAAAATCAGAATAGTTCATACGCTGCGCGCTGATTGGTTATAGGATGTCCGTATTAAGACATATATAGTGTCCGTATTAGGGACTTATATGACCTCTAGATACATGATTATGAATATTTGATAACAAATATAGAAATTATATATATAATTTTAGAAAGATTAATTGTTTAATAATATAGTGTTATATTTTATAATAACTGTTATATTTTATATCGATACATTTGTATATTCTTGAGAGGTTTTAAGTTATAATTTGTTTTCATAAATTTAAAAACTTAATAAAAAATCAGTTTATGGACATATCAGTAATATTTTAAATAATTAAAAAATAAAAATACTTTTTTAGACTATTTATATAATTAAGAATATTTTATTCATCAACAATTTTATGTAGGATTTATAGTTTCTGAGTTACCGAGAATGTCCGTATTCGGGCACTGTCCGACAGTGTCCATATTCGGTTACTTTCCCCTATGTTACCACATATATGTGATAATAATATCGTTTATATACACTAATTAAATTTTAAAGAAGCCATTTGGAATATATTTTATATTATTAAACTGATAAGGATCCTAAGTGATATTAAATTAAAATCTAAATATTATCTAATAAACAAAATTAGAAAATTTATATATTCAGGATTCTTTATCTAAATATAGTAATCCCAGTATTCAATACTCGTGTTTATCTCGGATTTATCTCGAGTTTAAACTCGTGTTTAGCCTGCTCATTTGGTAACACATTTAACACCAGCTAGATCCAAGTTTAACTCGAGATTAATCCCAGATAAATCCAAGTTAAATCCAAGTTCACTCGAGTTAAATCCTAGTTAAATCCAAGTTTACTCGAGTTAAATCCTATTTAAATTCAAGTTTATTCATTTTAAATCCATCTTACATTGATCTAAATCCAAGTTCAGCTCGAGATAAATCTAAATTCAGTCCAAGTTCAGATTAATCCAAATTAAATAAATTAACAAAATTATAATAACTAAAATATAATTAAAGTATATATAGCTATAGCTTACATCAAGAGGAATAGAGGATAATACAAATTCATGACCGGTTAAATCCAAGAAAGTTTTCAGTTTATTTAATTATAATTTATCATAACATTTAAAGAATATATATATATATATATATATATATATATATATTCAACATTTCATTTTAACTAATCTTCTAAAATAAATATTTATGTTTATTTTATATAAATTTAAATATATTTAAATATATATTATAATAATAATACTATACTAATATTTATTATTTTACTACTATATATGAATTATATTATGTTAATTTGAGTTAAATTAATATAATTGTGAATACACATAAAATTTAAAACATTTATTTTTTTTAAATCCTTTTATTATTTAAAAAAAATTTCTATAATTTTTGTTGATTCAATGCCGTTTGCTTCCTTATGTATTTGCGATACAGCTTCTATGAGTTGAATTAAATTAATAAATATAATGATATGTAAAACAAATATAGGAATGTAAAATTAATATACAGAATATATCAGTGTTCATTCTAGAGCTACCGTTTAGGTATTCAAATAATTAAGAATATGAGTAACTTCTGTAATAAAATTAGGATAAATTAATTATTTTTCAAAATAATTGCGAATATATACTATTTGCCATTTGCTATTGGATATTATAGAGCTAGAGAGAACATTTCTCTCTAGCTCTATGTTGGATATAAACAAAAAATGTAGATATAAATACAAATTAAATATGAAATATGATAATATACTGCTTGCACTATATTTAGAATAATCTATTTTAAGATTGGGTAGAAAATTTACTACCAAAAATGATCAATAAATCCATGATAGATAATTCTTTATTAAAATGTATCCAACATAACAAAACATTATTATCACTTTTATAGCTAATACAAATGATTTCAATCATACGAAATATAAAAATATAGTAATATTTAATTTATGCAGAAATGCAGAAAAAT
Source organism: Osedax fenrisi (assembly GCA_964019155.1). Lineage (NCBI taxonomy): Eukaryota > Metazoa > Annelida > Polychaeta > Sabellida > Siboglinidae > Osedax > Osedax fenrisi. Next base: position 19,197,390 of record OZ025240.1, on the reverse strand, counting down.
ATGGTCAATTTTAAATAATCTGATTAAAGGAATTCCTTTACCTTAGTATCATTACTTAAGTACTTTTTCAAATTATTTATATATAACCTTATTAGCTTATGATTTTAATCTATATTTTAGTAATGTTGGAAATAAATGTTGCTATTTATTTTAATTCTAACTTTGGTTTTAATTCAAATTTACATTAAAATATTATAACAAAACACTTTTTATCTTATACCAGCTACAAATTCCGAAATATTAAAAATAATAATTCATACAAACAATAACAATAGTAATGATATTTTTATATAAATATGAGCTTAATAACACAACTTTATACAAAATTATGTCCTATATTATTTTCTTTATTTAATACATAATTCATTTAAGGAGTATTTACTAATTGTTTTAAAATTGCTAAGATTAAACCCTAAGATAAAAAGTGTAATACAAATATATTAGATAATTTCAGGCCAATATAATTTCTCTCTAAATTCTCAAACCTTAAAATAAGACTTTTTGTTTCATTAATAAATATAAAATTGTGAATAACATTCAATTTGGGTTCAGAAAAATATTCAACAGAAGATACATTACATTCCTTATCAGAAACTGTATGTAATTAATTAGAAAATAATAATTATTGTGCAATTTATCAATTTATCTAAAACATAATTTTGACACTCTAGATCATAATATATTGATAAATAAATTATATAATATTTGTATTAGATGTATACCTAAAGTTCTATTAACTAGTTATTTATCAAACAGGTCATAATATGTAAAACTAAATGGTGCTGTTTCAGGAAGAAAGGAATATCATATAGTGTTCCGAAAAGTTTATTATTAGGGCACTTACTTTTTATAATATATAGTAATGATATGCCTAATATATAATAATATTCTGAACTTATTATTTTTAATTTTTAAGATAAAAGCAATATGTGGAGAAGAAAGAATTATTATGTGGCATAATCACTTCAAAGATCTTCTTGGAAATCCACCTGAAATAACGTTTCAGCTATATCAAAAATTACAAATCGTCTAAACATAGAAATTGCCATTTTTATAAAGTATGAACTATTAAAAGCAATACACACTATCAAAAATGGAAAGGCATGCGGTCTGGATGAAATCCCTATAGAAATCTGGAAAATAAATGAATTTCAAGACTTTTTATTAATCTGCTGCAATAAAGTATATGAACAAGATCCAATCGATATATGGAATAAAGGTTGTATAATATCTTTACCAAAGAAGGGAGATCTGAGCTTAACAAATAACTATCGTGGCATTACTTTAACATGCATATCTGCAAAGATATACAATCTAATGTTACTACATAGAATAAGGCCTGCAGTAGATATTCTATTACAAAAAATCAGAATGGTTTTAAAACTAATAGATCTACCTCTGGGCAAATACTTACGGTTAGAAGAATTATCGAAGGCGCAAATGCAAAAAAACTGACAGCTACTATCCTTATCATCGATTTCTCCAAAGCTTTCGATTCCATACATCGAGGAAAGATGGAAGAGATACTCAATGTGTACGGTATACCAGATGAAATAATAAGTGCTATCATGATAACATACAAAAATACTAAATCTATTGTGAGAACTGACGATGGTGATACTGACTTTATAAACATCTCGGGTGGAGTTTTGCAAGGTGATACACTTGCTCCTTTTCTTTTTAGAATTTGTCTTTACTATGTTTTGAAGAAAGCATTAGACTGAAATAATGATCTTGAAATAAAAATTACAGATGTGGACTATGCGGATGAAATAGCTATAGTAACCTATACAACTAATGAAGCAATACTACTTTTACATAACATTGAAAAGGCTGCAAAAGAAATTGGGCCATCTATAAATACTGGAAAGACTAATTGAGAAAGACTATTCATGAGTGTAAATAAAGGAATATATGAAGTTATAAAAAGTTATATCTAAACGTTATATCTAAACGGTAAGAATATTAAAGAGTTTCTGATTTTAAGTATCTTAGGAGCTACATCCAGTAAATAGAAAAATATATCAATATCAGATTAGCTAAAACTGGGCAGCATTACATGAGATGAACTCTATATGGAAATCTTGACTACCTGCTAATATGAAAAGAAACTTTTTTCAGAGTAACTGTTGAGTCTGTGTTAATATATGGTTCTGTTAGCTGGACTCTAACAAAATCGCTTGTAAAAAGACTCAATGGGAATTATACTTGAATACTGCGGGCCATCCTAAACAGATCTTGGAAAGATCATCCACACAATACAGAGATATACGGAAATATACCGGACATTTGCACGTCGATAAGACAGCAAAGATTGCGATTTTTTGGTCACTGTTGGAGATCCAAAATGGAACTGGCATCGGATGTTATAATCTGGCAACCTACTAATGGTAAAAGAAAAAGAGGTCGACCCGCAGGACCTATGTCTATCAGCTGGTGGATGATACACTCTGTGATGGTAATGAAATAAAAAAGACGATGGAAGATAGAGATGGTTGGAGAAATATTGTAAAAAACTGCCGAGTAAGGTAAGGGTATAATTTTTACAGTACAAATTTAATTTTCAGTAGTAAATATTTTATATTCGGTAAATTAATATACAGGATAACATTTTTAGTTTAACTCACAAGCTATTTAGAAATAAATTAACATTAAATGTTAAAAAAAAACAAAAGTTATACTTTATAATATTCAAAATTCAAAATCGAAAAAGAAACTAGAATTAAAAGTTAATAATGAAATGATAGAGTAGGTGAATCATTTATCGTTCATTGGTATATTAATTGATAAATGTAAATGGCATTATTTAAATTATATCAGAGAAAAACTAAGTAGATCAATTAATTATATATTAATAATATATTATTAATAATTATAATAGCAATTGCTATTATAAATAAAATTAAAATAAGCTACATTTAAAAAATCTTATGCAAACATATCATAGTATTTTTGAAAGTCGTCTAAATTATTATTTATCTATTTGAGATGTTTTTATCTAATATATAACCAATTATAATATTGCAAAATAGGGTAATAATAATGTTTTTTTTCTTTTATTCTAAATATATATAAGAATTATAAATGCAATCTCTTAAAATTTCAATATATTATAAAAAATAATATCTGAAATATTTAAACATTTCATGACTACATTTATTTACCTATATGTAATAATGAGCGGTATAAATAGCTGTTAGGATACGACACCACAATAAAATGATATTTGGATCCGTTGTATTTATACACTTTTATTTAATTTAAGGGGACGCGTTGATTTTTTCGAAAAAAAATTTAATTTCAAATTTTTTTTTAATTTAAAATTATAATATTTCAAATATTATCTTTAAAATGGTGTTTAAATTATGTTCATTACATTATTCATTTTGTTTATATTATATTATTTGTACCTGTATAATCATATTGTTTATATTCATATATTATATTTGAAACTTGATTTACTCAGAATAATTATTTGTAACCAATCATGCTGACATAACTAGTATTAACTTTTGTACAATTGAATATTTTTTCTTAATTTTTTCAATATAACTAGATAAAATCTGTAAGATTAAAGATATTTGTCAAAATTAAAAAAATATTATTTAAAAAATTTTAATTAGCAATTTAGTTGGAAAATTAACATTTGTTATCAGATATTTCAATTATTTTTTTTAGAAACGTATAACATAAAGATGTGTAAACATCTATAAATTTCAACATATAATATACAAATAAGGAATATTATTAATAGATTAAAAAAAAAGTGAATATTTTTTGATTTAATAGATTTCTAAAAATAGCATATTTTCGTATCTTTAAAACCAAACGATAAATAAACCAAACGATGGTATCGTGTCCCCTTAAGAACAATAACCCTACACTAATATTCTGTTAAAGAATATATAAAAAATAAATATATAGAATAGTGAAACGTAATTATATACAAACATTCACCATATCAAGATATAATCAAAAAGGAAATAATATTATTTAATTCAGATTATAATATTGCAATGCGACAGTTCATTAGTCCACAAAATTATATTAAAATATACTAAATAACATTACTTAAAAAACACAACAACAAAAATATATACGAAAAACAATATTTATACTTTTATAATTATTAAATAATACAAAACCAAAAAATAACTGATTAAAATATATAAAACGCAATTAAAAATATAATAGACTTTAGTCTGCTACATATTATTTTACAATATATTTTTTTAAACAAATTCAAACATTTATAAATCTTAATCTAAATAATGTTTTGTACCCAAAATAACAATATATATAGTACATTTGTTTGCATATCTAACAAAGTTCCTGAGATATAAAATGCATTATCAGCTTCTTTTCATAAAATAATGAAAAAAAACTTTAAAAAAAATATTAAATTATTTATTACCACTTCGTATTAGTTAAATTTTATATTTTTTATTGTGTTTGGTTTATTTATATTTTACTGATTTTTTTTTAATTTCATATATTTAAATAATGTGCATTTATTCAATGTTGGTATTATATATATATATATATATATATATATATTTAATCTTTTAATATATATTTATATATTTTTTATTAATAATTTTATTATATTTTATTTTTTATCTAATTGAAAATGATTACCTCCTCGATAACAATGTTCAAGTAGGTATATCTATACTTACATATTTATTCAACACGATTTTCATTTAAATGAATAACATTTAGCAGCATATAAATTTAAAAATGTATGTAGGTATAATAATATACAAAATTGATATTCAATAAAAGTCTTCTATTGTCAATTTACAATTTTCCTATATTTTGTTATTCTTGTAATATTGTTATCAAGTTGAATGTGAAAATAATTAGTCAAGCCCTGCTTTTGTATATTCCTGAAGGTTTACAGAATCTCTGATTGTTTGTGATTGTTTGTGATTATGTGTGTGTATGTGTGTATAACATAAGCTAAGTAATGAACAACGCGTTGTCTTATAAATAGTGTATATAATTCCTGAGTTGTTACTATATATTATATATATATATCATTATATATTATGTAATGCATAGATAACCATTGTAATCATAAATATTAACCAATCTTTCGGTGTTATCAGTATTCATATATTACCGTTTTTAATATTAAATTGTATTTATATTTTTGATATTAATTTATAAAAGATATTATTTATTGGTAACTTTACATCAACAAAATAATAATAATGTCTAGATCGTTATATATTGTATCGTGAAGTATAGATCCATAGGGTATAAAGGATATTTAATTAAATCTTATTACCTATATTAAATTAATATGTTATTACATTAAATTTAGTCATCTTAATAAAATTGCTCAGAGATTATATTATAGCGTACATTAATGTATTACCACATTTAAATATACATAATAATTATTACAATATATAATATATATTTACTAAATAATAATACATCATCTAGTAGGATGAAATTCATGACATTTGTAGAGTTTTTGATATTATATTTAATTCGTATTTATTTAATATTTATTTCTAAATTTAAATGAACATTATTATTATCAGTGTGTGTGTGTGTGTGTGTGTGTGTGTGACACAGAGCTAGAGAGAAAAATGTCTGAAAAATGTCTCTCTAGCTCTATGGTGTGTGATCATTAAATAGCATTGTATTCTGTTTTTCAATAATTGCATCCCTACAGTTTACCATAAGTAATATTGAACAACATGATTACGGAAAGTATACATGTACATTTAATAACATTTCACACACCATTCAAGTAACAGGTTATCTATATTATATATTATCTAATAGTACTTATTACTTATATTATATATATATATTATACTATATAAGTTATATAGTATACCTACTAGTATATATTATATCTTATTAATGCTCAATATATACATAATAAATGATATAATTGTATTACTTATTAACATATTAAATTACATAAAAAATACTATGCATAGGTAATCCTTACATATTATCTAACCATTATCAGGTATTATTATTATTAACTATTATCAAGATATATTATCTACCTATATATTATTTAAATGTATTATAATTCATTTATATGGTTATATATCTAGGTAATATCTAAATACGTAGTCATATTTTCGTATTATGTAAATTTACTTTAGACTTATCCTGTTAATAAAGGGTAATTATCTTTCTATGAAATGATTATTCTATAGTTATTCTTATTTAATATGATAATAATATATATATATATATATATATATATATATATATATATATATATATATATATTGACTACATTATAATATATAATAAGAGTATATACTATATATATGTATACTATGTACTATATACTATATTATATAATATTTATAGTCTGAACATCCTAGTGATGATAATTTCTTAATTAATAAACAGGTATAGGATGTACATTGGTAAATGGTGAATGTGTATTAAAGAATCAAGGATATACTTATACATGTTTGTATTATATACACTTTATAATTCAACATATTTTATTATATAAACTTGCTATATTGATTATTATACTATTTTCATACACGAATAAATGTACTAAATTTATTCACGTTCATAACATCAAGCTTATATTCCTTTTAAGTATCAATTTAATTGATGAATTTCATCTAAATGTATCATTCATACAGCTTACTAATTTATTTTAGTTATATCATGTATTACAGTAATACTCACATACATGGTGATAGATCTATAAATTATCTGTTTTGTTAGTTTTTGATTTGTGTGTTTTGTCACTTTATTACTGAATACTTTTATATCTTAGTTATTTTTCTATAATAAAGGATATTAATATAAGTAAATTGTTAACTCTAAAGAAGTAATTATTATTATACACAAAGCTTCATGCACTTAATTGTGTTAATTAAAATATACTTACAAGTGGAGTATTACACTATATGCTAATATTGATCAATTACACTGGTCTGCATCATTTTTGTTATCAAGGGTTTCTTAACTGATTATAAGCTACTTTTTGACACTGAATTCAAATCTGTAAACCATTTTACTCAATCAGCTCTAGTTCTTTTTTTATTCAACTTTTTATTTTTTTGGAAATATCAGAAATTTCCTAAGGAAAATATAGGATTTCATATAAATTATATAGTATTTTAATCCGTTCATACCTATATATTTAGTTATTTTATTATATAAATGTGTTAGTAATATATAAATAGTGTACCAATGGTAGGGGAGTTGATTAGGGGTATTCCCTTAATAAGTTAATTAATATGTAATTAATAATAATATTACTAAATATTCAGAAATATATTGTATATTAATTTACAATAATTTTCTGACTCTTGAAATTAACATATAAAAATCATTATTTTAAATAAGTCAATAATATCATTACATCATACAACTTTAAATAAGTATAGCGTATTTTAAACTACATTTACCATGAATAGAAGAACTTGTATTAACAATCCGGATAAGTTTTGTTACATTTGTGGTAAGTTAACATTGTTGAATCAGAAGTCAAATATAACGCCATTTATAAAAAAAACCTACAAAGATTATTTCGGAATGCCTTTAGGAGACCAAGACACACTATTTGCACAGCATATTTGTTGTAAAACCTGTACAGTTAACGTACATCGTTGGAACAATAAGAAATGAAAATATTTAAATTTCGGAATATCAATGATATGGAGAGAAGGTCAGAATCATGTATCAGATTGTTATTTTTGCATGTTTAACATATATTAAATATATTAAATATTAATGGTTCATATATAGAAAACATATGTATACATTTATACTATTTATATAATTATATATGTAGAAATACATATGAAGAATAAATCATGTGTTATATATACTGATATACCTTCAGCTATACTGTCTGTACCTCCTAATTATTATATTCCGATACCAATACCACCAGACAATCTTGATTAATCATCAGAATCATATGATGAAAATGAAATTAATGATGATTTATCAAAGGAATACATTCCCCTTGAAAATAAAAGAAATCTTGAACCATTTAATCAACATGATCTAAATGAGTTAACAAGAGACAAGAATCTGCTCAATTATTTGGGTCTAGATTAGTAGAACGTCAAATGTTATCAAAGAAACAACATACTATTGGTATCGAAGTCGTTACATTGAGTTTAGGAAGTATTTACTACCAATGGAGAACTTGTATATTGTAACAATATTATTGGATTGGTAGAATGTATGGGTATTTCGTATGCAGATTCAGACTGGAAATTATTTATCGATTCATCAAATAAAAGTCTTAACTATTTCCTTCCAATCGTCATTTATCGTCACCTTAATGCAGTTTTATTATAAAATGGTAATAGAGTCTCTTCAATTCCTGTCGGTTATTCAATTAGTATATCAGAAAATTACAATAATATTATTGTACTTCTTGATTCATTAAATTATAATTTTCACAATTGGATGATTTTCGGAGACTTGAAGTTAATATATTATAATATATTATAATAATTATAATTATTTAAAATGTTTTATTATTGTAATATATACATTTGTAGATCGTCCCCATACTTTAGGGTATTCAATCTGGGTATACCAAATACCCATGCTTTCTCTGCAAATGGGACACTAGAGCTGACCGAGAACATTATTCAAGAAGCATATGGCCAGAATGTAATAATTTACATCCTAGTTCACACAATATAATCTAGAATTCTCTTGTTAATCCCAATAGAATACTATTCCTTTATTCCTCCATTATACATTTTTTAAGATCCCATCTTGATTATATTCCAAGCAGTTGTGGTAATTTTAGCGAAGAACAAATGTATTTAAGGAAAGTGCTTTCTCCAGGATATAACTATAATGAAAGATAGATATCAAGGAAAACAGAATATAAATATGCTTTCGGACTACAGTTGGTATTTAAAAAGAGACGATATTAATGCAAAACACAAGAGAAAAGCTATCAGACAGTCATTTATATAATATTTAAATAATATTCTATAATATTAATACATATTATTGTTATTTTATAATCCTAATAAATTATATATATCACCTAAATATATTTTTCTTGATAATTTATTTGAAATATTTCTCATATTTGTTGACAAAATTAAAAGTTGAATAAAAAAAGAAATAGAGCAAAACGGTTTTCAGATTTGAATTCAGTGTCAAAAAGTAGCTTATAATCAGTTAAGAAACCCTTGATAACAAACAAACAAAATTCATATGCAGACCAGTGTTATTACTCTTCTTTTATATTATCAATGATAATATCAGAATACCATGATATTATATATATATATATATATATGTTAATACTATTATATGTGATATTAATCTTCTTCTTAATTATTGTATGAACTAATTTTTATGACTTGAATCGCTCACCAAATAAACTTGAAAGTAATATATATATATATATATATATATATATATATATATATATATATATATATATATATATATATATATATATATATATATATTTCTCTATTACATAAATCTTAATTATATATTACTATGACATGTTTCAAAACTTTAATAAATATAGTAAAATATAATATTATTTACTGATTAACCACTTTATGAGATTCGAATTATCATATATAATATAAAGTATTAACTTTTTGTCGTTTTGTATACATATATTAATAATTTATCTTTATCTTGATTCTAAATAGTGCTCAGATTTTATTTCTCGAATATTTTATAAACTATCATTTATTTATATATATATATATATTATATTAATTTAAATCATGCCCTGTCACTAAATTTTTTCATTGAACAATAGTTAAAAATTCACAGATTTAAAAGTTGAAATTCGATTATTCTAAACTATCTACTATAATTGAAATTACAAATATATTAGTTTACATTTTCAACCTTTTTAAGAATATCATCTTGTTATTTTATATTGATGGAGTCCTTTCATCACATCTAGGAACTTAGAAAAAGTGTTCACCATTATAACCATATATGGATCTATTTCCCTTCCAAGCCTATACTATTATATTATTGTATCAATACAATTATTCATTATTTTTATATTAAATTCATGTTACATTGTAGGCGCATGTTACAAATATTTATTTTTATTCAATCTAGTTTAAATTAAAAGTTCACTTTTTTATTGATAAAATATAACTATATCCTAGTCAATTTATGTGTAAGAAAATGCATGCATTACATAAAATGTTCGTATATTATACAGTCATATGGCTACGATAGAACCAGTTTATTTACGGACATTTTGTTATAATATAACATACGGATATTTTATCACTATAATATACATTTTTGTATAAACATTCTTTATACTCTATATTCTGAAGAACATTTATATTATTGATATCATTATCCTTATCATTCTATATGTATTATATAATTACATATCGGTTTATTTAAAATATGAATTTAATAATAATGATGTTTGGAATATTAAATAGGATGTTTAATTGGATTTTAATAGGATGTTTAATAGGATGTTTAATATTAACCTACGATGTTTAAATGATGAGCTATCATTATAATAGTATTTCAAATTGTATTATCTTAATTATCAATATAATAATGATTATAATTTATGTTTAAGGGAATTCACCGTTTTAAAATAAAAAAAATTAAAAAAAAGTTGTATTTAAAATAATAGATTACTACATGTACCTATAATATGTTATATGTCAAAATATCATATGTTAAAAACATATATAAAGCATACAAAACATAATGTTATAACACTACCTATTTTTAATAAAATAATGAATACAAAAATGGCGCATAAATGACTTTTACATATATTAATATATTTAATATAATTAATATAATTATAACACTGTTTTTCAATACTTTATATAGATGCGATTTATGTCAAAATAATAACAAACTATACAAGTTATATAAATATTATATACAAATTGTAAGAATTAGCTAAAATAACTTTTACCATAATAATAAGAATCAAAAATCAGATAAATAATATAGTGAATCTTTAACATCAATTATCTCAGAATATTTGTTTTTTAATGAAAATTGCTATTTCTCAGTAAATAATTAAATAAACTTAGTCAATTGCAACAGTATGTTTAGTAATATATGTATATTGTAGCTATCTACAAAATATTTGTGATTAAATATAGAGTTGATAAATTTAAAATTAAAATTAAATTTAAAAAATAAATATTTCATTTATATATATTTTTACTTTTTTTAAATACTGATGTTTTCAAAACTAATATTCTAATCATTTAAACAATTAGAACAATTATAGAACAATTAACACAATATATCTTAATGCTATGATATTTAAATTATGTGAACATTTTAATTTTTTCGTGAGATTTTGAATTTTCAAAAAAAAAATGTCCTATCTAATTACATTGAAATCTAAAGACCGTGAACCCCCTTAAGTAAACTACTTAACATCATGATGATTTTAATAAAACCATAGACTAATTAATAAATATTATATAAAATTATTTTTTATTTTAAAATATTAACTTTATTTATTAAATTCATAATATTAACTTCAATATAAATTAAAATAATTATTGATAATTAATTTACATTAGTATGTCCTACTAAATTAAATAAATATATTCAAATAAAGTAAAGGTAAAATATTAGGTTAAAATGTTTCTATTTAAACAAAATAATGATTATGTAAATTAATATTATAGTGACTGCTGTGTATTATAGTGTCAAAATATCCGTATATTATAGTGAAAAAATTGTCTGTGTAATACATTATTTCTATCTTATACATATAGATGTGTAATACATGGATATTTGCTTATATAAAACAAGGACATTTAGTTTGTGATTTACACGACCAATATAAACATTTTTTTAATATTTTGTATTTTATTTTATATTTTATTTATATAAATATTCTATAATAAAGTGTAGACTTAATACTATTTTACAACTTATTTTAAATTAAACTGTTAACATTTATTTGTATATATACTGATTTGTGTCGATATAAAGAAGGACATGTGTTCATGTAAAACACGTATATTTAATCTGTGTAAAACACGGACATTAGTCATCTTGCAAATTAATTAATCTATTATATAAAAGAAAGTCTATTTAATTATATATATATATGTGTGTGTGTGTGTGTGTATCTGGTGAGGTAACTCGAGAACCGGGGTACGTCGCGAAAATATGTTATACCCGATCTTAATAAATTTGCAACAGTATGGTCTTGGTCCGGAAAATTTTTTGAATGTTATACCGCGTACCCCAGAAAAACCTGAAAAATTGACTTTTTGCCATTAAAATGATTTTTTGTCGTCCAAAATCTTCGGCGTCGCATTTTTGAAATATTTTTTTTACATTTTTTCGAACTATTTTTTTGAATTTTTTTTGATTTTTTTTTGAAATTTTTGGAAATTTTGGAAATTTTTTGAAATATTTTTGAAATATTTTTGACATTTTTTGAAATATTTTTGAAGTTTTTTTTAAATATTTTTAAACATTTTTTTGAAATTTTTTTAAAATATATTTTGTAATATTATTTATATTTTTTGTATTTTAAAAAATATTATTTGAAATAATTTTTTATATTTTTCAACTATTCGTTGAAATATTATTATTTTAAGATATAATTAAAATATTATAATTATATAATAAATATATAAATATTATAAGATATAATAATATACTTTTTAAAATATTTGTAGAACATTTATAAAAAATATATTTTGTAATATTTGGAAATATTTGTTGTATACTAGGAATACAGAATCAGGAATAGCTATACTTAATAAATAATAGATAGGCAAACAATCAAAAATCGATCAACGCAGGGTGCGGTTTGGGTTTTCGATATTTATTAAGTACTATTTTGTAATATTGGAAATATGTGTTGTATTTTTTTAAATATTATTTGAAATATTTTTGAAATATTTTTCCACTAATTTTTGAGATATTAATATTTGTATAAATTTGTTTGAATTTTAGCAACAATTTATGTTATTGTATATGAAAAGCAGAATCATGAATAGCCATAAATAATAAATAATAGATAGGTAAGCTATCAAACAACGAGTAAAGCAAAGTTGGGTACGGCAAGAAATTCCAAATCAGGAATAGTTATAATTAATAAATGATAGATAGGCAAATAATAAAAAACCGAGCAACGCCGATTTGGAACTGTTTGGGTTTAGGTTTTCAACATATTTTGGAATATTTGAAATATCTGTTGTATTTTTTGAAATATTTTTTATCTAATTTTTTAAATATTAAAAAAAATATGTTTCTACATATGTTTAATTTTATTTAATTGTATATACTAGAAATGTAGGATCAGGAATAGCTCTAATTAATAAATAATAAATAGGCAAACAATCAAAAACCGATAAATGTCGAGTCGAGTACTGTTTGGATTTGGGTTTAGGTTTGAGTTTTCGACATTTTTTTAAAACATATTTTGTAATATTTTAAATATTTGTTGTATTTGTTAGCAATTATATATTTTAGAATAATCAGGAATAGCTATAATTATTAAAAATAAATAGTCAAACAATCAAAAACCTAGCAACGCAGGGTAGGGTATGACTGCTAATATGTTGAAATATTTTTTATATTTAAAAAATATTTTTAGACACTTTTTAAAAATATATTTTATAATATTTTAAAGTATTTTTGTATTTTTGTATTTTTACAAAATATTTTACAAATAAGTCTTAAAAAGAACAACGCTAGATCTACATCGGATACAGTTAGATTTATTAAATATTAGTTAGAAGACAACAATTAAAGAATAGCTATGCATAATTAGGAATAACTATAATTAATAATTGATAGGCAAATAATAAAAAAACGAGCAACGTCGGGTTGGGTTCGGCAAACAATTCTAAATCAGGAATAGTTATAATTAATAAAGTATAGATAGGCATATAATTAAAAACCGATCAACGCCGTTTTGGGACGGTTTGGGTTTGGGTTTTCAACATATTTTGTAATATTTGAAATATTTGTTGTATTTTTTAAAATATTTTTTGAAATATTTGTTCACTAATTTTTTAAATATTATAAACAATATTTTTCTATATTTGTTTGTATTTTAAATAAACTTTATTTAATTGTATATACTAGAAATATAGAATCAGAAATTGCCCTAATTAATAAATAATAAATAATAGATAGGCAAACAAACAAAAACCAAGAAATGCCGGGTCGGGTATGGTTTGTTTTTAAAACATATTTTGTAATATTTTATATATTTTTTTGCAATTTTTAGCAATTATATATTTTAGAATAATCAGGAATAGCTATAATTAATAAAAAAAATTAATAGGCATTAAAAATCAGGTATGGCTACTAATATGTTGAAATATTTTTTATATTTCTTAAAATATTTTTAGACACTTTTTAAAAATATATTTTGTAATATTTTAAATTATTATTTGTAATCTTACCAAATATTTTACAAATAATCTTAAAAACGAACAACGCTGAGTCTACATCGGATACAGTTAGAATTAGTAAATATTAGTTAGAAGAAAACAATTAAATATTAGCTAAGTATAATCAGGAATAGCTACAATTAATAGGCAAATAATCAAAAACCTAGCAACGCAGGGTAGTGTACGGTTTGTGTTTGGGTTTAGGTTTGGGTTTTAGACATTTTTTTAAAACATATTTTGTAATATTTGAAATATTTGTTGTATTTTTTAACATATTATTTGAAAATGTTTTCTACTTTGTTTTGTATGTCAGCTAACATTTATTGTATTATATATATATCAATTAAGAATCAGGAATAGCTATAATTAATATATAATATATAGGAAAATAATCAAAACCGAGCAACGCCGGGTCGGGTACGGCTAGTATTTATATAAAACAATCATTATTTTTATAAAAAAATGTAAATAAGTTATATTTAAATGAAGATTAATTTCTATTAACTTATAATTATATTTTTAATTTCTACCATGTAAAATGTCATAAATCGGGTAAAAAGTCAGGTTTTTATACAAATTAAAACGTGGACAAAAAAACTTCTGGGATGTAGGTTATATAAAAAACATTATATCAACATATATGCTATTTTTAAATATATATTCTCTTCAATGTTCAAGTTATATATATATATACTTTATATATCTTTATATGTAAATTTGCGTGTGTTTAATTAAAATTCACAAAACTAAATGTGTTTAAATACTAATATATTATATTATTAGTAGATTCGCAACAATTATATTTAATATGTAAAGTATAATTTGTTAGGGGCGCTGCAACAAGGGGCTTGTGGGATATGCCCCCACTTTAAAATCTAGGGGACCATCTATGTATTGGTCTACCCCCCACTTTTACCACACAATTTATTTTGATTGGTTGGTCCCAACTAGTGATGTAAATGATGCTCAAATCTAAAGCATGATGCAGTCTCAGTCTCAGTTACCTAAAGTCTCAACTCGACTCTGGCTCATTTTGTTAGAGTATCGGCTCGGCTCGGGCTCGCTTGGCTAGAGTATTGGCACGGCTCGGGTTATTTTTTTTTTCCGAAAATGAATGTCTCGGCTCGGCATCAATAACCAAAAGTATCGGCTCGGCATCAAAAAGCTCGGTATTATTTACACCACTAGATGAAATTTAAATTATTATTCTCTTAATCGCGAAGTTGATGCAGATTATTTTTTTTAAATTGATGTAAATGTGAAATATATAAAAATTAGTATTAAAATATAATTTCAAAAAAGCATCATTTCGACTCGGTAATGTTAAGTAATAGTCTCAAATCGGCTCGGGCTCGTTTGGCTAGAATCTCGGTTCGGCTCGGGCTCGTTTGGCTAGAGTCTCGGCTCGGCTCGGGCTCGTTTTTTTTTCCGAAAATGAAAGTCTCGACTCGGCATCAATAACTAAAAGTATCGGCATCAAAAGCTCGGCATAATTTACATCACTAGTCCCAACACCCTACATATAAAATCGTTCCAACGCCCCTATACATTGTACATTGTACACTCTAATGAACTTTCCGCTACATGAAACTGTTAATGAGTTTAACGAATAAAGTAACAATTATTAATTTTAATAGATATATAATACATATGCGTACATATATGTACGCATATATATATATATATATATATATATATATATATATATATATATATATATATATATATATATATATATATTACACTAAATACAATTATTTATAATATTCATTATATATGTTTTTAATTAATTATTTTTTATTATTATTATATTCATATAAACTTATACATTATTACATACATACATCCATTTCTGAAGCTCTGGCGGTGCTAATTTTAGTGGCGGTGATCCTCGCATCGTTGACGTTTCTAGTATATACATACTGGCCCGTACACGCAAATAAAGAAGTTAAACAAATATCCATGGTAAAAGAACATATATCCAATGAGAGTCGAGATGAAAAAGCAAAGTAAAAACTATCCAATAAAAGCAATGCAATGTAAAAATACTTCTTACTAAGTGGAATAAATGTTCATCTTTATTCACGTTTTCTAATTGTCTTTATTTTATAACTTACTAATTACATACTTGTATTAAGTTAATAACATAATACTATTAACATACTAAAATATGTATTGTTTTAATATAATATTAATCTTGAAATTCTATTGATCGTTAATATTTATTAATAATACAAATTATGTAAGTTATTTAATTTATATTAATTAAAAATTGTTGTATAAAATTAAAGTATTAATGTAAATATTATCATATAGATTATTTAATAAATATTTAATTTTATCTAAATATATAATGTTAACATATATTTTCCATATATATATATATATATATATATATATATATATATATATATTTATATATGGCTTTACCAGATTTGGTAGACATATCTTGCATACAATTAACCATTTGGTAGACATGCTTATTTTGTTTAAATTTGACTTATAATGATTATTATGATTATAACTATAGTTTACTATAGTATACAATAAATATATGCGAACTATATTTGTATATTATTTACTAATAATATTAAAATCTAGAGAATAAGGGATTTTAAATAATTATTGCATTAACTTTCTATATATATTGTATCTATAAATATAACTACTTAGTATACGTGAAGCGGGTTGGTAGATATTTCCGAATGTGTTAATACTTATCTGCCCTATATACTAAAATAATCAAATTTGAGTTAAATTAACTAATTCGAATATTTATTATATTGTAATGATAATATGTAATACTACTATCATTTTATTTAATTATAAATTATATATATATATGCATATATGCAACATTTGACCATTACTTTTACGCTATTATTAGAATAATATAGTAGAAACTATAGTTTCTACTGTATACAATTTTTAAATATTCGATAATATTATTCAATATATTTAATATTTATTAATTTTTCTTAACATATTTGGTAATATTAACATTATATATACACAGTTTATTAATGTAAAATATTTTCATATCTATTACCGCTGTAATTATATTGGCGTCTACTAAAACCTCCTCATGATATAGACCAAAAACCAACGATTGAAATGTTTTCTTTATATTAAGATTTAACAAAATATAAGTTTCATATCTTAGTTTTCAAGTTAATTGGTATAATATAACCTTATATGAGGTTTTTTTTAGAAATAAAATTAATTATATAATATAATAAATTATAATAATTAAAATTGAAAAAATAATATCATTTGTGTTATATAATAAATTCATTTTAATATATAAAATAGCTTGAATATTTCATTGTATATAGTAACTAAAGTAAATATCATTGTAATAAATAGTTTTTTCAATAAAAAGTATTTTATATCAATACAAAATTTAAAATTTGATAAAAAGTTAGATAAATATTAACATTAATTATTAAAGTTGTAACTCTTTAATAAAAATAATTTATGTCTCATTTTTTAATAATTATAAATAAAACCTGCGTAATAATATTAAATTTGAAGAAGTATACGTTACAATATTATTTACACCGATAGTGTGTAATATCAATGAAATATTGTTATTGTTATTGTTATTTTTATTTGGTGGAGTCCTTTCATCCCATTCAGGAACTTGGATGAAGTTTTCACTTATAACCATATATGGCTCTAATGTCCCTTCGAAGCCGCTCTCATGTTAAGGTATCCATGGTGTTAGCGAGAGCGGATCATTTATTTATATACTATTATATAAGATCACTTCTCAATAATATTTTAAGTCTTATTTTATAAAATTAATCAAAGGTCCGGACGAGGGTCGAACCCGTGTCCTACTGCTTGTGTATCTCGTGTATATATATTTTTATATCATATATTAATTTTATATAATTGTTTCACTTAAAATAAATAATTGTATCATCTATATAATAATATTTATATATTGAATCTCATATATATATATATATATATATATAAAATACACTATAAATAGCGAAAACAACTGGATATATATATATCGATGAGTTTTTTTAGTTAACAATTAACAGTAGAAAACAAATGATATTTAATTAAACATTATATATTTTGTTCTATTAAGTATTTATATATAATATATATATGATTACGCAATTTTAATTATTCTGGGAATTATTTCAACATTATTTTCTGCAGGTTTCATGATTCATGTAATTGTTTAATTAATTATACAAATATGATCTTCTACATACGATTTTATCATAACTTTTATATTCATCCTCCCTCTGTTTCCTTCTTTATCCATTAATTACTTTACTAATTCATTATTGACAAATAAAATCTATTAATATTCCTTTATTCTCTTCTGAACTTGCATTAATTCATGTATCCTGCCCCATATCCACATGATTACTAAACTCCACTTTGACCCTTCTACTTTAAAAATATGACCCTCTTATATTTACTACTATTGCCCATAGTTTATTTCTAATCTTATTAAATTTAAGAGATCTCATCGTATAACTGAAAGAAAATATCGTCATTATCCACTACTGAAACAATGTGTTGTTTACTAATTATCTCAAATTATAATTTGTATATATACAAATAACATATCAGTAAAGTAAAATATTGTTACTATATAAATAAAATCAATAGCCTTCCTTCCAATTCTCGTGGAATATTTGCCTTAGCTAGAAAAGTTATTGCACCTGGTCCACCTTTACAAATACCATACATTCCAAATATTCTTAAAAAATAAACTCTGCAATGAATTCTCTAACTTTTTCTCGGATAAATCATATTTAGCTACTCAATCAAAACTTCCTTTCATAAAAGCTACAGAATCCCTTGTATATTAATCAATAAACCAATTGATAATCATCTATCTACCTTTATTATCCATCAATATCTACAATTTATGATATCATTTTAAAATGCACTCCCTCCTCTCCATCTGATCCAATTAATATTTATATTTTTAAAAGACTCTCTACCATATCCACCTATTTACATACGATATAATAGAATATATATTATCATATTCTTGATTCAATCTCCCATGTGACCCAATTAATATTTATATTTTTAAAAGACTCTCTACCCTATCCACCTATTTACATACTATATAGTAGAATATATATTATCATATTCTCGATTCAATCTCCCACTTACTTAAATACTAATCTCAAGTCATATATATCCTCAATCTAATTTAATTATATCATTATCTTATTTAATTCATTCTTATTACTTCCACTTTGTTCCGTTAGTTTTTTCGTTTTTTTATGGTTGTTGTGTTTATTTTTTAATATTTATTTTTTTACACTTATGAAGAATGTTATTACTTTGTAACGTTGACTAATACACTAGATTTCATTATATATATATATATATATATATATATATATATATATATATAGGAACAAGGATAATAAGTGCTCTTTGAATAAGTATCTCATTGTATGTGAACATTTCTCAAAATAACCCTGCATACTCTCTCCGAGCTATTAAACTTCCGATATCGCAACCCTATAATGCATACATTGATACTAGATATTTTATCGCGGTACTCATCCTAAATATATATATATATATATATATATAGATGATGGGTATTTTATGAAGTACATTTTACTTAGACCGCCGATATTATTTTGTATGTAAATAATATATTATACATATTACTATATTAATATATATATATATATAGGTATACCAGAGAAACTACCAGCTAAACCAATAAATATAACCATCATTGAAGTTTACGCCCCAACAACAAACTATTCAGATAATGAAATTGAAGATTTCTATGAAACTATTGAGAAAGTAATTCATGATTCTCCGAGGAATGATTTTATTATAATACAAGTGGATTGGAATGCTAAGATAGGAAGGAATGATTAAGCGAACGGATGCTTTGAACGTTTTTGTATAGTTGACATGTATGACCTAGGACAGAGGCTACTTGAATTCGTGGAAAGATATAAATTAGTTGTAGCAAAAACACTACATCCGAACAAAAATAAAGAATTACAAAATGGCACTCACCAAATGGTCTAATACACAATCACATAGATTATATACTAGCACGATCTTGTAAACATATGTGTAAACTACGTCTTAAACTGCGATAAAACAAGCGTCATTGATCAACATGAATCCGATTCAATATCGATATACTGAAAGATCCAAAATGTCACACCTCTATAGATATTTCACACCTACATATACGTAAATATACTTGCGAGAAACTTGAGAATATTGAAAAAAACAATTCCGATCCCTACCTCCATGTACACAAAATTTGAAGATGTAATAATAAGCACTGTAACAGAAATAATAAGCAAATATAGAAAGAAAAAACAACCTTGGATTACAGATGACATACTTGACCTATGTGATGAGAGAAGATCACTAAAATCTATAAATAACAAATTAAACATACCAAAACTACCGCGGAATTACGCATTCATCAATAGATGCTAATATACATAACATGCTTCCTTCAAGTATAATAAATGAAATATAGCCAATATTAAGAAATAATTAAAACCGTTTTCTCACATATATATTAACCACAGATTATATTTTCGCTATCTCAATAATATAATCTAATAGTATAGTCAACAGTTACAGATCAATCCCCACTTCTCTTTTATTTATTGATGTATCGAATTTATACAACTCGGTTTGTGTGGGAAAGATAAGGTAGGTATATCATAATTGTATACGAAATATCCAATGAAATAATATTTAACATGTAAGAATTATGTTAATAACTCGCTCACTGTTATAATCAAATAATAAATATAGTTGTTATCTAAATAACGACTAACCAAGATAATACGGTTCACTAAGGGATACTTCTATCGTATTGAATGTGTGATTCACTATAACTCCCTCATACGTAAATACGCATAATGGACCGTTCCATTATGCTATTTCTATATTATTATTCTATATGACTCCCCCCTCTGTATACACGCATAATAGACCGTTACACTAATCATATTATAAGTTGCTTGGTTTACGTTATATATTTCGTCACG
The DNA here is from genome assembly GCA_964019155.1 of Osedax fenrisi. Lineage (NCBI taxonomy): Eukaryota > Metazoa > Annelida > Polychaeta > Sabellida > Siboglinidae > Osedax > Osedax fenrisi. The sequence continues at coordinate 19,175,966 of OZ025240.1, read as the reverse complement.
CTTCATTGTGCATCAGTATAGGACTATATATTTTACATTAACTCTCATTATAACTCTTAACAGAAGTTAATATATATATATATATATATAAATAATAAATAATAAATCATATTTATTATTTCACGTTGTAAAGCATGAAATAATGGAGAAGTTAATAAACAAATGTATTTGTTTTTGCGAGAACTTCCCCAATCATCATATTCTAGATAAGTTAGATATATATATATATATATATTATTTATTGACCTATAGATGTAGTGACTGACTAATGCTACTAATCTATTTATTTTAGGAATAGTTTTTCCACATTATTTTAGACGTACCGATATCTTTCTAGTGTATTCTATATATATATATATATATATATATATATATATATATATATATATGGAAAAACTATTCCTCAAATAAATAGATTAGTAGCATTAAGCAGTTAGTACATATATAGGTCAATAAATAATTAGCTTTGCAATACATTATTACCATAGTTAAGATAACTGGTTGAGATGTTCTTTTCCTGTTGTTATCACATGAACGAATACACAATACCTATAGGTATACCAATATCATATGATGTATGATACGCGATGAATATCTGACGGACTAATAAATGCGATATAGATTATTGGATAACTATCATAGATTGTAGAGTTAGCTCGATCTGTTTAGGTAAGTCATATATCAATAAAGTATTTAATTAAAATAATACTAATCGCATAAGTTTTTATTCATGGTTTAATATTAACATTAACTTTCATACTAGTACAAATAGTATATCAAATGTGATAAGACTTATACATTTGGGACTTAATATAGTAATTTGAATCATTAATATTATGCGTAACACTACTTGGTAATTGATTAACACTACTGGGTAATTCATGTGAATATACATATGTCTTGTTCTTTACTTTTAGTAATTGATCTTCTTTAAACCTATGCATTAATATATTGTTATACATATTTGAAAATAATATTATAATATATATATATATATATATATTGTAAATATTAAAATGAAAAGTGTACATATATATATATATATATATATATATATATATATATATAAATATATGAATCTAGGAAGAGTTTAAACGTTATACTATATTGTATTTATATGACGTATAGTCAACATATAATTGATGTAAATAAAATATAGTAGTTTATAACTTGTATTATAAAAAAAATGTATTGTATATATATAATTTAATTATTTCATATATTAAATATTGTCACAGACTAATTAATCCTTAAATTTAACTATATTTTATAAATATATTACATATAATAATGTATTTAACATTTTAATAATATGTAATGACAATATTTGGAAGTTAATTTATGAAAATTATTATAAATATTATTCAATTTAAATAATTACATTAATTGTAATATTATTAAGAATAATACGTGCATTATAATAATAATAATAATAATAAAATAAGATTAGGCAATTGCCTGGGTGAAGGAATAAGCAGAGCTTATCAAGTATTTCACCATTTCAACCTTTTTTTTATATATATATATATATATATATATAATAATTATAGTCATGTTCCTCATTTAAATGTTATGAACCAATTATAATATTAACTTTACTATTATATTAATTTAAATGCATATAATATTACCATTAAGTATAGGAGATTTACATGGTATGAATACGTACCATCATATTGCATAATATATGTGAGAAAATATTTAAGAGAAAATATAATTATATAGAATAACACTAATATAGTTATACCTATATTGTTATTGTTATTTTTATTTGGTTGAGTCTTTTTATCTAGGAACTTATATGAAGTTTTCACTTATAACCATATGGCCATGATATCCTTTCGAACCGCTTTCATGTTAAGGCATCCATGGTTTAACGAGAGCCGATAATTTATTTATATACGATTATATAAGATAACTTCTAAATATTATTGTAAGACTTATTTTAATTGTTCGGACGAGGCTCGAACCCGCGTCATACTGCTTATAATATCTGATGCATTAGCTAACCGAGCCACACGGGTAGTGAAATATAAAGTTATATATATTCTAAAGAGAAGACTCGTGTAATTTGTATTTATAATATGTAATAACTTTTATATCTATATAATTGATCTATTGCAATAAGTTATGATTAAATAATATAAATTAAATACATATCATTAAGTAATTGTTATAACCAGTTATAACGAACGTTAAATACAATATTCACCAGTGTGCATATTATACAAATCATCACAACCAATGTCATAGTTGATATATTATCTATTTCTATAAATTATTTTTATAAATTTATTTTCAATATATTTATAAAAACATGTATCTATATATATTAATTATTTTATTAAATGCTCATTATTAGATAATTGAGACATATGTATATACATATATATATATATACATATATATATATATATATATATATATATATATATATATATATATATATATAGAATTATATAGTTAACTATTTAGATTTGGTTAAACATGGATCATTAATAATATAATAAAGTATATTATGCATTAATATTGCATGTATATTTTAGCAATTATGGCTTAGGAAATGTTTTCAATGAGTATCAAACTGTATTTTACTTTTAAATATTAAAATATAATTCATTATCTTTGAAATGATGTATAATATATCGTTAAAAAGTAACTAAAATGCATTTGTTATTTATTGTAAATATATTCATATACAAGCTAATGTTAAATAAGCTATATAAGCTACATACGCTATATAAACGTTTAAAGTTTTATTCATTTTATATATAACATACTACTTTGTATAGTATATTTATATCTGCTTTGTTTATGAATCATAACTAAGTCACTTATAATTACTTTCCAATTACATATTTTACAACATTTTAAAGAAAATGAATTATATTGTAATATTTAAAAAAGTACTATTCGTGTACACATTAAAATGAATTTTACCCCCGCCACCCTTAACGTAGGGGGAAAGTAACCGAATACGGACACTCTCTATATCTCGGAAACCATAAATCTTACAAAAATAATTTTTAATGAATAAAATATTCATAATTATATAAATAGTCTAACAAAGTTTTTTTTTTTAATTATTCGAAATAGTACTGATTTTATTATTATGTTTTTAAATTTATGAAAACATGGTAACATAAAACCTTCTCAAGAATATACAAATGTATCGATATAAAAATAATATATTATTAACAACTAAAGCATTATAAACATTATATACATGATTTCTATATTTGTTATCAAATATTAATTAAGTTATACGTATATATCTAGAGGTCATGTAAGTATCTAATACGGAAATTCTAGATGTATTAAGGGATTAATACGGACACCCTATAACTAATCAGCGTGCAGCGTTTGAACTATTCTGATTTTCATAAAAATCGCTGTGTTATAATATCATAATATAATACCAATAAAATAAATCTAAAATTATTATTATTTATATACTTAACTTGTATTATTAATTAATAAATAATAAAAATTAATAAATTAATAATTTATTAAATTATATTAAATTATTCATCAAATTAATTATAAATAGTGTAATTGTAATTTATCTGATTGGTTCATCAATAATATATAGTTTATCTAGTGGTATATAGGATGTCCGTATTATAACACAGGGTGTCTGTATTTGGATATGAGTATCGAATACGGACACCCCGTTATCTATGGAAATAAAAGATTAAATAAAATCTTAAAATCACAATAATATCTATAATCATATAATATTAATATATTATAATTTTTGAATACAAATAATGAGTCATAAAATGTTAAGACCATTTATTGTTAAATTATCCGTATTATGAGTAATATGAACAAATAAGATAAATGAAAATAATACAATATAAAGTAATATACAAACATTAAATCATGTTTTTTAGATTTTGTTATAATACTGTAGTGAAAATTTATAAATTTAATATGGTTTTTTAAACATTATCATCCTATTTATAGTTTTTATTAATAATAGTTTTTATAATTATTATTATTGCTTACTATTTTATTTTTAATACTGTTTATAATTTAAATTTTGTAATACTGTTTTTAATAAAAATGTGTAAATGTTTAAAAATGATTAAAAAACGATATTTTCCATAATTATAATAATTTATATTTGTAAAAAAAATTAATTATTACAATACTGTTTAATAAAAAATGATTTTAATAATTTCTTCAGTTTTAGAGTATTAGTAATTATAGTAGTTTTTAAAATATTTTAAAATATTATTGAATTATAAAGCTTAGGTCATTTGAAAAATATTGTATTTTAAAATCTAATGGTTTTCATTAGTGGTAATATAAATTTTGTTGTATTCTATTAAATTAAAAATTATCAGTTATATTGTTAACATATTTATTATTTAAAATATTATATATAATTAAAATATTCCTAAAAGTATAAGATCATTAAGTTTTTAAATGTTACTATTATAAAATAAAATTGATATATGCTATAATCTTAATGATGGTAATTTTTAATCGTAAATAATATTTTATTAATTATTTTTATTATTTTTTTTGTGATAAATGTAATATATATAAATTCGAATTATAAATATTACCCCATATTTCAATACCATATGATAAATTAAATAAATACAAAGAGTTGTATAATAAAATAAATTTAAATTTTTTTAAAAATATAATAACTTTTAATTAAGTATATATATATAACACAAATATATAAAAATAGTGTATACTCTCTACATAGAGAGAAATTATAAAAATTAATAATTAATAAAGTTCAGTCGTTATTGAATTAATAATTATTAATTATATATTATTTTAATAATTATTCATTTTAATTTATTAATTAATAATTATTTATAAATTAATTATTATTATTATTATTTAATAATAATTATTTATTAATTAATTTATTACTAATAATAATTTATTAATTAATATATCATTTTTATCTTCGTTAAATTATTTCAAAATATTACTTAAAGATTTGAAATTTTCGAGAATATACATACATATTTGAGATTTGAAGTTCTCAATAACTTGATATTTTTTTAAAGATTTGAAGTTCTCAAGAAAAACCGAGTATTTGAAATTTTATAGCACTGATTTATTTTAGAGTATTTATGAAAATTAATAGAGTTTAAATATATTTATAATCCTTAGCATTTATTGCTTATGTTTTAAATAAGATATATATATATTATATATATATATTATTTTAATGTGTTAGATGTTTAATATATCTATGTTAATTTTAAATTAATTCTATAATATATACCTTTATCATCGTTATCTATACTTTTATCATCGTTATCTATTATTGTTATGTTGACCAGATTATTAGTTCTTTTAGAAGTATAATCATCTATAAACAATATTTATAATACAATATGAATATAATGTATGAAATGTATATAATTATAATTAATTTATTGTATTTATATCTTTAAGTTTAGTTAATGAATATATTACTTTACATATAGATTATATAATAAGTTGTATACAAATACTATAATTAGTAAATTTCTTAAATATATATATATATATATATATATATATATATATATATATTTATTAAACTATTTTAAATGATATAATATTGTCAAATAATTCCCTATTATAAGTATTTTATAAATATATATATATATATATATATATATATATATATATATATATATATATATTGTTATTGTATTGTTATTTTTATTTGGTGTAGTCCTTTCATCCCATCCAGGAACTTAGATGAAGTTTTCACTTATAACCATATATGGCTCTAATGTCCCTTCGAAGCCGCTCTCATGTTAAGGCATCCATGATTTTAACGAGAACCGATCATTTATTTATACACAATTATATAAGATCACTTCTAAATAATATTTTAAGACCCATTTTATAAAATTAATTAATGGTCCGGACGAGGGTCGAACCCGAGTCCTACTGCTTGTGTGTCTGACGCCTTAGCCACTGAGCCACACAGGCAGTTTTAGCCACACAGGCAGTTTTAAATATATTTAAATTCATAACTATATATAAATATATAGTTATATATATATATAGTAAATATCATTTACTAATATAATATTTATATATATATACATTATTTATAAATCTTTATATAATATAATAATATATTAATTTAATTAATATGATATATGATATTCCATTTACTTACGTCCTATATCTAATATTATTAGTAAATTTCCTAATATTATCTACCATATATATGATGATATACAGCTAATTATTAAAATTCCTGTTAACTCGCTTAACTCTAACTTGGAACTTCTAGAATGTGCATCTGAAATCATTAAATGGCTTCTTAGAAAGATCTACTAGTAAATACCTCGAAAACCGAACTACTAAATGTATCTAGGGTTAATACTAATTTTCTACCGGTAATGATTGATAGTATGATTATACATCCTTCTGCTTCATTTCGTAATCGTTGAGTTATATTCGAATGTATATATTATCTTTTGATATTCACATTAGTTCTATATTACAATCTGCTAACTTTCATCTACGTAGGATTGGTCATCTTAGAAAGCATTACTAAGCTACTTATTAATGCTCTATTATTATCCAGAATTGATTATTGTGGATCATTATTTAGTGACTTAAAGAATATAGAGGTCAAAAAGATTTATAGAATTTTTCGCGCTTCTATACGCCTTATTTATAATATCAATCGTAGTGAATATTCGAAAACAGATGAACACCAACATAATCTTAAATGGCTATTATTTAGAAAGTGATGCAAACATCATTTACTCAGTTTAGCTCATACATTTATATTACTAGGTAGGGCTGATCCTCGCATATGGAACGTCCTACTGTATGCCTAACGGAAGGTCCAATCCTTATATTATTTTAGAAAGAAACTAAAACATTATTTAAACTCTTCTTAATTTATTTTTGTATATGCATTATTTAATATTTATATCTAAGTTAATTTAATTTTAATTTTTGTTATTTTGTATTTTCTATTCGTTTGTTTTTATTTCTATTCGTTCGTTATTGTTATACACCAGAGAGGGCACCCGCTATATTGGTGGTTAAATAAACAATTCAATTCATTTCAATTCAATATATATGATTACTATTAATATGATATATCACAGTACTTAACGATTCGTTTAATTAATATTTCTTAGTAATTTGAAATGAAACACCAATAAGTAATCATAGGAAAGATAATATATCATTAAACCATAATTATATAAAGTAAAATCGTATACACTAACACATATAAATAAAAATAAACATGACTATCATTAAAGTTAATAAATATAATATCTGATAAGGAAGAATATGTGGATAAATTATAGGTTATCGAAAATTTAATAAATTTAAGATTATTGGGTAACACATGATAAATAACAAAATTAAAATAATATATATAAAATTCGCATTACATATTTTATTAATTAATATAAATAAAATAAAAAATATATCATAAATAAATACTATTTTTAATAATATATATTACATATATTATACTTTATAATAATTTATGATATTATATACTATAATGATATCATTCTTCATATTAATAGACACCGTGAAATATGGTAATAGATTTTTATGTAATGTATAAATAATATAACTTTAATTATAGTTTACTATATATATATGTGTATTATAATTATTATTATTATTTAAATATATTATTATATTTAAAAAATTGTATGGGAAGATAAATGGTTTTTTAATATTACAAATTATTTTTCCCAATACTCTATTATTATATTTTCACTTTACTTTAATAAATGCATTCGTAAATGGCAATAAACGGTGATAACGTTTACGTTTTCACTATATTTAACGTAGAAATTTTAAATTTTTATAAACAATTAAATTTAATTGCATTGTTATAAATAAATAAATTGTTTTCTAAAATTAAATATTTGTTTACATCTACGTTGTTAACTATCACACTAAAAGTATAATACCCGGGCAACACCGGGACGTAGCCGGCTAGTCTATACATATAAAAGAAAGTCTATTTAAATATTTATTTATTTATTTATTTATTTATATATATGCGTTCTATGTTTAAGAAAACGGCTCGACGGATTTACAAAATTTAAATTGCTACTAATTCTCCAGGACAATAGTATTGTGGTTGTTCGGATGAATTTTTTATTTCCACCTTTACACCGATCATAATTACGTACAACTGTCATTTTAGAGCTATTTTCGACCTATCGGGAAATCTTTAGATTTTAGAAGAAAATGTTTGCGAATGTGAGGTGTTTCGTAAAAATGTAGTTATATTCACTTTACCATAATTAATGCATTCGTAAATGGCAATAAACGGTGATAACATTTATGTTTTCGATATATTTAACGAAGAAATTTTAAATTTGTAAATAAACACTTAAATTTAAGTGCTTTGTTATTAATAAATAAATTGTTTTCTATAAATAAATCTTTGTTTACATCTACGTTGATAACGATTAGTTACTATTATACCCGGGCAACGCCGGGAAGTAGCCCGGAAAATTAGCAATCAAGCAAATAAAATTAAATTGAACGATGAACAAAGAATAGTTTATAACAAAATCTTACAAAGTGTAAATAACGAAGAATGAAAATTGTTTTTCCTAGATGCCCCCGCAAGAACTGGAAAAACTTTTTTGATTAATTTATTGCTAGCTAAAATGAAGACGGCAAATAAAGAACATATTGCCGTATCATCATCAGGAATAGCAGCAACTCTATTATTGAACTGTAGAACAGCACATTCCATTTTTAAGATTCCAATACAGTTAAACGTAGATTCCATTTGCAGTATAAAGAATAATTCAAAATCTGGGAAACTATTTAGAAGTTGTAAATTTATTGTTTGGGATGAACGCACAATTACTCACAAGCACGCATTAGAATCCGTCGACAGAATGGTAAGATACATAGTAAACAAAGATAAGCGATGGGAGGACTGACATTACTACTTAGTGGAGATTTCAGAAAAATCCTTCCAGTAGTTACATGATGTACAAAGACAGACCACATAAAGTTTGAAAACTTCAGTAATGTAGAAAAATATAAGATTAATGAAAGAAACATGAATTAAAAACATGAGAGTATTCTTATCAAACAATCAAGATACAGCCACATTCGAATATCATCTCTTAGATATAGGTAATGGAATGACGCAGAAAAATAATGGTATGGATATTATCCCGTGCGGAAATATAATGGAAAATAAGAATGAACTCATCACGACAATTTATGAAAATGTAGAAGACAATTATTTGGATGGAAATTAGCTTTGCGAAAGATGTATATTAACACCTAAAAATGACAATGTATATATATTAAATCAAAATTTACTAAATAAATTTCCAGGAGAGATGAAAGTATATAGGTCCATAGACAGAGTACAAAAGAAAAGAATTTTTAGATTATCCCATAGAATTTTTGAATTAAATTAAACTTTCCGGATTACCAGACCATAAACTAGCACTAAAAGCAGGAGCGCCAATCATGCTACTAAGAAATTTAAATCCCCCAAAATTATGTAATGGATCCAGATTGATCATAACTAATTTACAAAATAATTTGATAGAAGCCAAAATACTAACGGGTCAATATAAGGGAGAATAAATCATGTTTCCCAAAAGACCACTGATACCATCAGATTATCTCTTTAATTTTAGAAGACACCAATTTCCAATAAAACTTTATTTTTACATGACAATAAATACATCTCAAGGACAATCTTTTAAAATCGTGGGCTTAGATCTTGAAACCGAATGCTTCGCCTACGGTCAATTATATGTAGGCTGTTCAAGATCACTCAAAGAAAAAAAATTATATATACTGGCCAAAGATTTTCATATATATATGAAAATCTTATATGAAAAATATATATGTTTTATAAATAAGGAAATATAAATAAAATTCGTAATAATTATAATGTCATTCAAATTTGGATATATTCATGTAAATAGGCAGGGCAGCATTTTATACATTATCATTTCCACTACAAGTATAATACCCGGGCAACGCCGGGCCGTAGCCAGCTAGTCTATACATATATAAGAAAGTCTATTTAATTATATGTGTGTGTGTGTATCTGGTGAGCTAACTCGAGAACAGGGGTACGTCGCAAAAAGTATTTATACTCGATCTTAGTACATTTTCACCTGTTTGGTCATGCTCCGGATATTGTTTTGAATTTTCTACCGAGTACCAGAGGAAAACTCGAAAAATTTACTTTTTTCCAATAACATGATTTTTTGTCATGTAAAATCTTCGCCGTCGCTTTTTTGAAATATTATTAGACATTTTTTTTAAAATATATTTTGTTTTATTTTAAATTATTATGTATTTTTACCAAATATTTTAAGAATAAATCTTAATAGCGAACTACGCTGGGTCTACACCGGATACAGTTATAATTAGTATATATTAGTTAGAAAAAAATTAAATATTAGCTATACATAATCAGGAATAGCTATAATTAATAATATATATGCAAATAATCAAAAACATAGCAATGGCGGTTCGGGTACAGTTTGGGTTTAGGTTTGGGTTTTCGACATATTTTAAAACATATTATACTTGTAGTGAGAAATGATAATATCTGAAATGTTTCCATGCCTATTTACATGAATATATTAAAATTTGAATGACATTATAATTATTATGAATTTTATTTATATTTCCTTATTTATAAAACATATATGTTTTTCATATAAGATTTTCATATATATATGTAATCTTTGGCCAGTATATTCAATTTTTTTTCTTTGCGTGCTCTTAAACAGCCTATATGTAATTGACCGTAGGCTAAGCATTCGGTTTCAAGATCTAAGCCCACGAATTTAAAAGATTGTCTTTGAGATTTGTTTATTGTCATGGAAAAACAAAGTTTTATTGGAAATTGGTGTCTTCTAAAATTAAAATGATAATCTGATGGTATCAGTGGTATTTTGGGAAACATGACATATTCTCCCTTATATTGACCTGTAAGTATTTTCAAACATTCTATGGGATAATATACAACTTCTTTTCTTTTGTACTCTGTCTATGGACCTATATACTTTCATCTCTCCTGGAAATTTAGTTATTAAATGTTGATTTATTATATATACTTGTCATTTTTAGGTGTTAATATAAATCTTTCGGAAAGCCAATTTTCATCCAAATAATTATCTTCTACATTTTCATTAATTGTCGTGATGAGTTCATTCTTATTTTCCATTATATTTCCGCATGGGATAATATCCATACCATTATTTGTCTGCGTCATTCCATTACCTATATCTAAGAGATGGTTTTCGAATGTGGCTGTATCTTGATTGTTTAATAAGAATACTCTCATGTTTTTAGTTAATCTTATATTTTTCCAAATTACTGTAGTTTTCAAACACGAATTTATGTTGTCTGTCTTTGTACCTCTTTTAACTACTGAAATATTTAGTCTGAAATCTCCGCTAAGTATTGATGTCTATCCTCCTATCATCTTTGTTTACTATGTCTCTTACCATTCTATCGACGGCTTCTGTTCGACGGCTTCTGTTTCATCGATGCGTGATTGTGAGTAATTGTGCATTCATACCAAACAATAAATCTACAGCTTCTAAATAGTTTCCCTAATTTTGAATTATTCTTTATACTGCAAATGGAATATTCGTTTAACTGTATTGGATTCTTAAAAATGTAATGGGTTGTTCTACAGTTCAATAATAGAGTTGCTGCTATTCCTGATGATGCTACGGCAATATTTTCTTTATTTGCCATCTTTATTTTAGCTAGCAATACATTAATCAAAAAAGTGTTTCCAGTTCCTGCGGGGGCATCTAGGAAAAATAATTTTTCATCTTCATTATTTACACTTAGTAAGATTTTGTTATAAACTATTATTTTTCATCATTCAATTTAATTTCATTTGCTTGAAAATGTAAACACCATATATACCAATATAAATAAATCTTGATGTTATATTATATTTTATATTAATTTGATAAATAATGATTTTGTATGATTTTATAATAAGTTTATAATACAAAATATTCATCGTTTTTAAACTGTTGTATTTCATACTTTTAAATTAATTATATTTATGAAATTAATTTATATAGATGAATTTGGATAGTATCTATTGAATAACAAAAATTATGTAATTATCTTTATTAATTTTGTATCCCAAACTTTTTCGGTGGAGCTACAAATAGCATGGTGTAGATGATCTCCAGCGCCCTTAAATGTAAGTGTTTATTGAAAAATTTAAAATGTCTTCGTTAAATATAGCGAAAACGTAAACGTTATCTCCGTTTATTGCCATTTACGAATGCATTAATTAAAGTAAAGTGAATATAACTACATTTTTCGAAACACCTCACATTTGCATACATTTCATGTGTGAAACATTTTCTTCTAAAATCAAAAGATTTAACGATAGAGGGAAAATAGCTCTAAAAGGACAGTTTTACTAATTATGATCGGTGTAGAGGTGGAAATAAAAAATTCATCCGAACAACCACGATACTATTGTCCTGGAGAATTAGTAGCAATTTAAATTTTGTAAATCCGTCGAGCCATTTTCTTAAACATAGAACATATATATATATATAAATAAATAAATAATTAAATGAACTTTTTTTTATATGTATAGAAGAAGATAATTGAATTTCATAGACAATTATGCATACTTTTAATATATATATATAGGATAAACAATGATGGGCAATATATTCGATCACCATCATCTAGCCTTGTATAATAGATGTATCATTGATGTATTCCTTTTATCATGATCGTGATCGTTACCATTAGAATCAAAGGATAATAAATAATAATATTGAGAGATATATAATATGATCACCGATCATAAATAAATATATAATAATAATAAAAAGTATGATTTTCCTACTATTCGATTATGAAATAACTAAATATTCATAATTATTATCCTTTAATGTATTTCACCTATGATTAGTGATATGACATTCAGTAATACAAATCATATATACATTATTAGACGGGGTATTATTAGTATAATAATCGTGATAAAAAAAGTATCGGCCATGAATAAAGGATTGCGATATTCATAATTTATATGCGATATATAGTAATAAGATTATTTTTAATAAACGGATCTATGCTCATCACTATATATAAGCTAAACTATAGCATTAATGAATATATACTGCAGCATACATGCTGCTCTACCTATTACCCATTTATAATATATATTTATATATATATATATATATATATATATATATATATTACGAACGTTTCCCCTTTAATAGGTATGATGGAAGAGTAAATTAAATTCAGAAATTCAGAAATTATCTAAATAACATTTAACCGAATATTTAAATACTCGATATATAAATAGTCTGAGTAATGATACCTAACATAAACTCATTCAAACACACATCTATAGAGTGTTATTATACTAGTAATGCTTTATAGAGCGAATGAAACCAACTAAACCAACAACAAATATCGATATTCATCTCTGCCATAGCAAAGAATGTACCAACCACTAACTATAAATAACTATGTATATATAAATAGAATAATTAACATAATATTGCAAACCTAATGATGTAGTAGTATTTACTAGTTCAGGCTTAGGTTTAATATCAATTGTAGTGGATAACTCTGTTATTAAGTGATACATATTAATATATTATTTATTATATTAGAAAATACTTAATTGATATTTGAATATTATTGATATTAACATTACTTTATTTAATATTCATATTATTTATATTTTGTATAAATATTTATTGTCAATATTACTATATATATAGTATAGTAGCCTATATTAATTGTTATTTAGAATATTATCATGAAGTCGACTTCCCTATATATATATATATATATATATATATATATATATATATATGTTTTTTTAATTTTGTTATTATAAATGTGAATTTTATTTTAATTTATTTTAATAATGAAAAGTAAAATACAATATCCTCCATAATATATACATATATATATATATATATATATATATATATATATATATATATATACCGGATAAAGTTTGTTTCGTAACATAAAATATGGTCGTTATAAAATCAATATTACTATAAAATGATATACAGATAATAAGTAACATTACGATATGATGGAACGTGACTAGTAATTTAAATATTGCCCACTTTTCATTATCTTGAGAAAATCAAATTCTGAAATTCATTATCTCAAGACAATCAGTCCTAATAATCGATAATGAAAGTTTATAATAAATTTTGTAATTTCCGAAAAATTACTTTTTTCCATAAAATGATTTTTTTTTCATGTAAAATCTTCAGCGACTTTTTTTGAAATATTTTTTTACATTTGCATTATGGTTTCAAAAGCTATATATTGCGTTAACAGATAAACATGAATAGTTAAATATCATTAATGATTCAAACAAATAAATACGAGCTGAAGTTACTTGTAAGTTACTTTGTGATATAAATATTACTAGTAACTTACGTTGTTCATAAGTTACTCTAACGTTACTTGTAAGTTACTGTGTGGTATTAATCTTACTATTTTTGTTTTCTGGGAATAAATATTGAAAAAGTATGTGTTTCCTGTATGGAATGTACAGAACAAAGTGATTGAAGTATCAATATTTGCAGTGATCCATGCCGGAGAACTGTCCACTAGAACAGATACATCTGTATATGTATGTTTTCTGTTATTATAATAATAGAAATAAATTGTTGATGTTATTATATGTAATTATATATATATATATATATATATATATATATATATATATATATATATATATATATATATATGTGTGTGTGTTAATTTCTCTTTAGTTCAATAGATAATATTCAACATCAAAATATAATTCATTACTAATTTAAATTATATATGAATTTAATAAAATAACATTGAATTTGTATACAATAAAGTAAACAATAAAGTAAACAATAATTTAAAAATACATTTAATAGAATAAATAGAATAAAAAAATATATATACAGTGAAAAATAATTATATATCAAAATAAGAATTATTGTAATTTTAAAAATTAATTAATAATTTTTTATTAATCTTTTAATTCCATAGATAACGTGGGTGTCCGTATTCGATATCCATGTCCGAATATATATATATATATATATATATTCTAGTGGTATACCACTAGATAAACTATATATTATTGATAAATCAATCAGACAAATTACAATTACATTATTTATAATTAATTGTATTAACATTTTATTCTAATTTAATTAGTTAATAATTTATTTATTTGTATTATTTTTTTAATTAATAATACTATTTAAGTATCTAAATAATACAAATTTTAGATTTAGCTTTATTGGTGGTATTAATATTATAAAGAACGTGATTTTAATGAAAATCAGAATAATGTATAAACGGCATTGATGACAAGACGTTGATTGGTTATAATGTGTCCGTATTAATACATATATAGTGTCCGTATTATGGACTTATATGACCTCTAGATATATGCTTAAATGAATATTTGATAACAAATATAGAAATTATATATATAATTTTAATATGATTAATTTTTTAATAATATAGTGTTATATTTTATATCAATACATTTGTATATTTTTTACCGAAAACTCATTACTGATGTTGATCGCAGTGTCTAAACAAATTGGTTACAAGGTTACAATGTTATATTCTTGAGAGGTTTTAAGTTAAAATTTGTTTTCATAAATTTAAAAATGTAATAAAAAAATAGTTTATTGGATATATCAATATTATTTTGTATAATTAAAAAATAAAAATATTTTTTAGACTATTTATATAATTATGAATATTTTATTCATTAAACATTTTTTAAACATTAAATATTATTAAATAATTATAATTTTACATTAATAATATATTTTACTAAATATACACTTACAAATATATTACTAATCTATAGTGATATTAATAATTTAATATTAGTTAACTTACCTAAAATGCAAAGTTTTTCGTTAATAATTGTATCACCACAAGCATCTTTATAAATAAAACACCTTACTCTAACATTCTTATGAACATTGAGTGTACATTTATTCTTTAAGGTAATACTGATTTTACCAATAAAAGTTGACTGTCGCATCCAGTTCATGGAACAGTCACAAGAAATATTATTATTATCTATATGGATAGAAGTCTTTTCTTTATTTAAATACGATATAAGCATGTGTTCTTGAAAGGTTTTTATATTATTATTCTCTATATCTAAATATTTTAATACATTTAAATAAGTTAAATTTAAATTAAAGTCCTTTATATAATTATATGCTAACGTTATGAATTTTAATTTAGTATTAAACTTAAATAAATCGAAGTCTATACTTGTAAGATTATTATTGGATACATTTATTGATTGCAATTCTGTGATCATGATAAAATTGTTTTTATTTAATTTTATAATATTATTATGATTTAGAAATAATGCCGAATATGAATTGTAAAATTGTTTAGATTCCTCAATTAGTTCTTCATTATATAGAGAGGTGATATTAATAAATCTATGCATGCAATAATAGGAAAAGTATGAACCCTTATGCTCGCTGAGTATGGAACTCTTGTGAGGTGTTATTCTTAATACACCTTCCGTTATATTACTTTCATTGCAGCGCTATAATTTGTAAAAGGTATATGATTAAAACAGGTTTGAATGATTATATAAATGTAAAATATAATAATTGTAGTAATATTTAAATATTTCTATATCCTATATTATATAATCTACTACTAAGAATTTATACACACCTAGATTAATATATAAATATATATATTAATATGTATACATTATTCTTGTTTATAATTATAATATAATTTATATAGATATATATAATTATTGTTATATATATATATATATATATATAGAAGCAACATTCAGTCAATAGAAAAATATATCAATAACAGATTAGCTAAAAGCTGGGTAACATATGTTGTTCATCTCATTTAAGGCTGTAGCCTTGCATGCCTGACATAGAATCTGGCAAATCGTGCTAACGAAAGTGTAATACTGTAGGTTTATGAGGCCATTACATGTTTTTTTTATTTTGTATTTATTAGATAGGATATAAAACAGCTTAATATTCTTAGAGTCATTTACTTGTAAAAGGGAATGTGGCTAGTAAACATATTATAATATTTGAGATAGATTAATTATATTATTTACTATATATATATGTGGGGTATACTCTTTTATATACCCTGTGGTATATACATACATATATATATATATATATATATATATATGTTTCAAGTGGTCCCTGGTCGACTCCAGGCAGTTCTTTTTTTATCTTGTTCAATAATCTTTTGTTAATAAACGATAAATCAAAATACAAGATCAAACATGTTACTATTTGTAATGATCCTCGAAGTTATATATAATATGTATATTTTATGACTTCCTGAATGGTCATTTGTATCCGATATTTGTATTGTATTCAATATATCTATATATATATATATATATATATATATATATATATATGTGTGTGTGTATGTGTGAGATTTCTATAAATAAATATTATATATATATATATATATAGTATTTTATAAGACAAGCATATTTTATTTCTTAAAAAAGGTATTTTGTGTATTACCTATTTAATGGTATTGATAATATATGACGATCCGCAACTTCTATATGTAACGATAAATGACGATCGGAAGGAAATGGAGTATTATGTGTGCACGTAGCGGCGTCATAAAAGGGGGGAAGAAGGGGAAATACCCCCCCCCACTTTTAAGATCTACAAATTTGTTATTCTTTATAAATATTATATTTCTTCTATTTATCTTCTATTTATATTCTTTGTAGTATAATTATATCCAACAATGATTTGTATTGTTAAACTCAACAAAAGTAAATCATATTAAGCCTTCTATAGATGCATACAAATGATATTATAGATTTTTCTTCTTAGCAAAGTAAATGGTAATCATTGATGAATCTGAGATCCCCCCCCCATTTTTAATCACCCTGTGACACCCCTAGGTGCACGCCATGCACTGAACTCATCATGTATACACATATGCTCTACAATAACATAAGATAGGATTTACATTTCACAATATTCTACATTATAGTTTAAATGAAATAGAAATAGCATCGTTAGTATAACAAGTAAAATATTTATTGACTATATTTTATCACAGGCTTAAGCCTATTATGTGTAATATGATGTATACTAGGTAATAAAATATTAACTATAAGTTAATCAAATGTGTATTTAATATTAATTAATATTAAATACACATTTGATTAACTTATAGTTAATATTTTATTACCTAGTATACATCATATTACACATAATGAAGTTTTATTTTATATTTCATTAAAATGTATGATATTTTTAAACATTAATATATATTTATATAAGGTTAGACTTCCATATCAATATTTATATTACTAATAATATGAATTGATTGATTGATAATTTATTTAAGCAAATATATAATCGAAAGTACCTATAAATTATAACTATTTTCTAACGATACTATACGTTAGTTTTAGTATTTGTAATAATATAACTAGTATTCTAATTGATATAAAGTAAATGCCGCCTTAAATTAATATTTGTAAACAAACCTTAACATTATCAGGAAATTGACCTCTTACACCGCATGCACCAATAATGAAGATTATTATTGTAATGTAATAATAATAATAGGTTAACATAGATAGCATCATTGTTCGCGTATCATGTATTTAATAAGTATGTATTAATATGTATACATGTGTTTTAAATTAGTGTATATATATATTTGATTTTATAAATATTTTATTAAAATAATAAATTGAAAATAAAAAATTAATTATTACTAAAAAAATTAAATAAATGGGTAATTTGTAATAATATTCCATCGTAAACAGTTATTCTTATAACATATATATAAACTAATTAGGATTTCTTGTATACTGCTTATATATAATTCCTCTTCGATATACTAGTTATTAGTTACTTCCTTTTACACTTATATTTTAATACTCTAAAATAAAATAGGTATTCAAAGCATACCTATATCAAAGATTTAATAAGTAAAATAATAATGACAAACAATATTAGTATTACAAAAATAATCAAACTAGAACAATCAAAGAAGAAGGTTCGAGGTTTTGAGTCAAAATCTCACAGGCGTATCCTGAATGTAAACTACAAAGAACTCAGTAAACAATAGTAAAAAAATAGCTGCATTAATGCGTATACATCGTGTGTGTTTTTTTACATACCTGCATAATCGTGAGTATTTCGTGTATATTTTATTACCACATATTTATGAGTATACATAGTTGCATTAATGCGTCTTTCGGTATATTTCGTGTATGTTTTATTACGACATGAACATGCACATGAACATATCGATATAGATAGTATTTCTTGTATTACTTTAATTTTATTTTATATCCATGATTATTGAATCATACAGCGAATCATCTCGCCAACTTTTACCTACAAATCTTTACCATCCTTCTCGGTCGTCTACATTTCGTATAGGTACTACGCAATGTACTATAGAAATATGAACTATAGTTCAACTACTAATATATTCTAGTAGTTCATATTTTGGATTCTTTGTTTATTTATTTATATTCATCTTCTAGATATTACTCGGTATTCCTCCTCAGCAAATACCTTATATATTGACAGTATATTAGCCTATGTGGTGTTTCGACAAGTGTGGCTGAAATTGTTTAAATTGCTTCTCTTTGTAGTGCTAAGGAGAAGTTAATATATACCGATCTGTTTTAATATTATTTATTGGACATATTTATTAGTCTTATCTTGCGATATATTATATATAATATATTAAGACTATAGTCTTTTATGAGCTTTATTCTCGTATGCTTGTATCCTTGTTTCCTCTTTTCCCATGATGGTCCATATTTCGCAATCATGTAACAGCACTGAAAATATTAGTGAATTTGTTAGGTTGTATTTGACACGAAATATGATTTTCGTGATATTCCATACTTTTTCGAATATCACCATTGCCAACATAACTGTAGATAATCAATTTCGCATGCGCATTAGCTAATTAACTCCAGTTCATCTACCTCTTGCCATATCTTCATTTGTAGTTATACATTTTTTGTATCTAGTTTTATTTTGATTTTTTCATTAATTTCCCTGTTGCTCTTTTAAATCTGGATTGATTTTTTATGATGAGTTTGACCTTTTCATTTATCACATATATCTAAGATTTTATAGGTGATCCATGGTTGTTTTTCTTTCGGAATGTACCTAGAGTTGCCCTTGAGTGTATCATGCTATCCATATCAGTTAGTGAGTTAGTCATATCAGTTTAATCTTTATTTATTTGTAATGTATTAGTATCGAGTAATTATGTATATTGATTGGCAATGATTGGGTTTCGTAGATTATCTAAGTCATATCGTAGTCTTCTAATATTACATTTTTTTCTTAATACATAGATTAATTGTAATACTAGGTATGGTCTACCATTGCTATGGTTGACCATTGTCGCGATCTATATTGATAAAAGCTCCAGGGTAAGTTTTTATACTAGTTTGTACTAATCTGATTATATGCTGTTCCATCAGGTGAGTGCCATGTAGCTCTTCTTGACTTTGTATGGTTATATAGCATTTTGGATACTAGTTAATGTTTTTAAATTAGTCTTTTTCGTCGGATGTTTGTTTAGCCAAAATAAAAATATCATAAAACATATTACCATATCTGATATGAATCTTCGCCAGCTTTTACGTTCCAGTAACCTGTAGGTACCTTATCACCTACTATAGTATAACCGTAATATCTGATTTGGATGTACTCGTCATAGTTTCCTCAACTAGTTCGATGAATTTTTCTATTTCTGCATCAATATATTCAAATGTAGGCGCGTATACCGGATAAATCGTATTTAGTTACTCAATCATAAATTCCTTTCATAAAATCTACAGAATACCTTGTATATTAATCAATAAACCAATTGATAATCATCTATCTACCTTTACTACTCCATCAATATCTAAAATTTATGATCTCATTTTAAAATACACTTCCTCCTCTACATCTGCCCAATTAATATGTATACTTTTAAAAGACTCGCTAGCACCCTATCCACCTATTTACATACTATATTATCATATTATCGATTCAATCTCACACTTACTTAAATACTATTTTCAAGTCATATATATCCTCGACCTAATTTAATTATATTATTATCTTATATAATTCATTCTTATTACGTCCAATTTATTCCGTTATTTTTTTCGTTTTTTTATGATTGTTGTGTTTATTTTTTATTATTTATTTTTGTACACTTATGAAGAATGTCATTATTTTGTAACGTTGACTAATAGACCATATTTAATTATATATATATAGGAACAAGGATAACAAGTGCTATAAGTATCTCATTGTATGTGAAAATTTCTCAAAATAAACCTTGTATAATTCTCTCTCCGAGCAATTAAACATCCGATATCGCAACACTATAATGCATACATTGAAACTAGATATTTTATCGCGGCCCTAAATATATATAGATGATGGGTATTCTATTAAGTACATTTTCCTTAATATGTAAATAATATATTATACATATTACTACCAGATAAACTAGCAGCTAAACCAATACATATAACCATCATTCAATTTTACGCCCCAACAACAAACTATTCAGATAATGAAATTGAAGATTTCTATGAAACTATTGAGAAATTAATTCATGATTCTCCGAGGAAAGATTTTATTATAATACAAGTTGATTGTAATGCTAAGATAGGAAGGAATGAACAAGTGAATGGATGCTTAGGACGTTTTGGGATAGGTGAAATGAATGAACAAGGACAGAGGCTACTTTAATTCATAGAAAGACATAAATTAGTGGTAGCAAATACACTACATCTGCATATAAATTACAATATGGCACTCACTAAATAGTCTAATACACAATCAAATTGATTATATACTAACTCCACAAAGATTTAAGTCTAGCATTATTCGAAATGCAACGATAACATACCCAGGTGATGACATAAATATCGATCACGATCTTGTGATGTATAACCTACGCCTTAAACTGCGATCAAATAAGAGTCATCCATCAACACGAATCCGATTCAATATCGATATACTGAAAGATTCACAAATTTCACACCTACGTAAATAAACTTTGCGAAAAACTTGAGAATATTGAAACAAACAATTCCGATACCTATAGGTATACATCCATGTACACAACATTTGAAGATGTAATAATAAGCACTGCAACATAAATAATAGGCAAATATAGAAAGAAAAAACAAATTTGGATTATAGATGACATACTTGACCTATGTGATGAGAAAAGATCACTGAAATCTATAGATAACAAATTAAACATACTAATAACTACCGCGGAATTACGCATTCATCAATAGATGCCAATATACATAACATGATTACTTCAAGTATAATAACTGAAATATACCCAATATTAAGAAATAATTAAAACCGTTTTCTTACAAATATATTAACCACAGATTACATTTTCGCTATCTCTCATATAATCTAATAGTATAGTCAACAGTTACAGATCAATCTCCACTTCTCTTTTATTTATTGATGTATCGAATTCATACAACTCGGTTTGTGTGGGAAAGATAAGGTAGGTATATCATAATTGTATACGAAATATCCAATGAAATAATATTTAACATGTAAGAATTATGTTAATAACTCGCTCACTGTTATAATCAAATAATAAATATAGTTGTTATCTAAATCATAACTAACAAAGATAATACGGTGTTCTAAGAGACACTTCTATCGTATTGAATGTGTGATTCACTATAACTCCCTCATCCGTAAATACGCATAATGGACCGTTCCATTATGCTATTTCTATATTATTATTCGATATTACTCCCCCCTCTGTAAACACGCATTATAGTAGGACGGATAGTACACGGACAGTTCCATTATGCATTGTATAAGCTGCTTGGTTTACGTTATATAGTTCGTCACGCTTCATTGTGCATCAGTATAGGACTATATAACGGAGTCCGTATCAGTGTTACGGCAGTCCTACCAATACACATACTTAATATACATATATATCTTACATTGACTCTCTTAACAGAAGGTAATATATATATATATATATTATTTATTGACCTATAGATGTACTTACTGCCTAATCTATTTATTTGAGGAATAGTTTTTCCACATTATTTTAGACTTACCGATATCTTTCTAGTGTATTCTATATGTATATATATATATATATATGTGGAAAAACTATTCCTCAAATAAATGGATTAGTAGCATTAGGCAGTCAGTACATCTATATATCAATAAATAATTAGCTTTTCAAGACATTATTATCATAGTTAAGATAACTGGTTAAGATGTTCTTCTCCTGATATTATCATATGAGCGAATACATATAGGTATAACAATATCATATGATGTATGATACGCGAAGAATCTCTGACGGACTAATAAATGCGATATATTATTGGTTAACTATCATAGATTGTAGAATTAGCTCGATCTGTTTAAGTAAGTAATATATCAATAAAGTATTTAATTCAAATAATACTAATCGTATAAGTTTTTATTCATGGTTTAATATTACTATTAACTTTCATACTAGTAAAACATATTATATCAAATGTGATAAGATTTATACATTTGGGACTTATTATAGTAATTTGAATCATTAATATTATGCGTAACACTACTTGGTAATTGATTGACACTACTGGGTAATTCATGTGAATATACATATGTCTTGTTCTTTACTTTTAGTAATTGATCTTCTTTAAACCTATGCATTAATATATTGTTATACATATTTGAAAATAATATTATAATATATATATAAAATGTGAAAATATTGTAAATATTAAAATGAAAAATATGACATATATATATATATATATATATATTGTTATTGTTATTGTTATTTTTATTTGGTGGAGTCCTTTCATCCCATCCAGGAACTTAGATGAAGTTTTCACTTATAACCATATATGGCTCTAATGTCCCTTCGAAGCCGCTCTAATGTTAAGGCATCCATGGTTTTAACGAGAGCCGATCATTTATTTATACACAATTATATAATATCACTTCTAAATAATATTTTAAGATCCATTTTATAAAATTAATTAATGGTCCGGACGAGGGTCGTACCCGTGTCATACTGCTTGAGTGTCTGACGATTTAGCCACTGAGCCACACAGGCAGTTATATATATATATATATATATATATATATACATATATGAATCTAGGAAGAGTTTAAACGTTATACTATATTGGATTTCTATAACGTATAGTCAACATATAATTGATGTAAATAAAATATAGTAGTTTATAACTTGTATTATAAACAAAATATATTGTTTATATTATTATTATAATTTAATTATTTCATATACTAAATATTGTCACAAAGACTAATATATCCTTAAATTTAACTATTTTTTATAAATATATTACATATAATAATGTATTGAACATTTTAATAATATGTAATGACAATATTTGGAAGTTAATTTATGAAAATTATTATAAATATTATTCAATATTAATAATTACATTAATTGTAATATTATTAAGAATAATACGTGCATTATATATGTATATATATATAATAATAATTATAGTCATGTTCCTCATTTAAATGATATGAACCAATTATAATATTAACTGTACTATTATATTAATTTAAATATTTGGTGGAGTCCTTTCATCTCATCCAGGAACTTATATGAAGTTTTTACTTATAACCATATGGCTCTGATATCCTTTCGAACCGCTCTCATGTTAAGGCATCCATGGTTTAACGAGAGCCGATAATTTATTTATATACGATTATATAAGATAACTTCTAAATATTATTTTAAGACTTATTTTAATGGTTCGGACGAGGCTCGAACCCGCGTCATACTGCTTATATATATATATATATGACGCATTAGCTAACCTAGCCACACAGGCAGTGAAATATAAAGTTATATATATATATATATATATATATATATATATATATTCTAAATAGAAGACTCGTGTAATTTTTATTTATAATATGAAATAACTTTTATATCTATATAATTGATCTATTGCAATAATTAAGATTAAATATTATGATTATGATTAAATAATATAAATTAAATACATATCATTAAGTAATTGTTATAACCAGTTATAACGAACGTTAAATACAATATTCACCAGTGTGCATATTATACAAATCATCACAACCAATGTCATAGTTGATATATTATCTATTTCTATAAATTATTTTTATAAATTTATTTTCAATATATTTATAAAAACATGTATCTATATATATTAATTATTTTATTAAATGCTCATTATTAGATAATTGAGACATATGTATATATATATATATATATATATATATATATATATATATATGTAGTATAGTGTTAATAAACAAGTCAATACGGGTCGCGTTTCCAATAATCGTTTTATTCGAGGAGAGTCTTCGCCATGTGCTATCGTCGATACAAGATAATTATACGTCTGCTCGCTTCGACCGCTAGCTCAAAAAGAGGAAGTTATCCTTGGAACAATTACATATGTCACGCCCACAATATGTTAAGGGGCGTGCCAGATAAATAATAATAATAATACGGTTGGAGTCGGTAGCGCTCCAGAAGCAGGTCGTATCGTGCAGCAGCTCGTCGGTCTCAGTCGTCGTCGTGGTCGCAGGGTCAAGATCGGGATACGTGGTGGAGGAAATACGTGGTGACGGAATACGTGGTGGGGGAAATACGTGGTGACGGAATACGTGGTGGGGGAAATACGTAGTGACGGAATACGTGGTGGGGGAAATACGTGGTAACACACTACATAACATATATATATATATATATATATATATATATATATATATATATATATATATATATATATATATATAAATATATATATATAGAATTATATAGTTAACTATTTAGATTTGGTTAAACATGGATCATTAATACTATAATAAAGTATATTATGCATTAATATTGCATGTATATTTTAGCAATTATGGCTTAGTAAATGTTTTCAATGAGTATCAAAGTGTATTTTACTTTAAAATATTAAAATATAATTCATTATCTTTGAAATGATGTATAATATTTCGTTAAAAAGTAACTAAAATGCATTTGTTATTTATTGTAAATATATTCATATACAAGCTAATGTTAAATAAGCTATATAAGCTACATACGCTATATAAACGTTTAAAGTTTTATTCATTTTATATATAACATACTACTTTGTATAGTATATTTATATCTGCTTTGTTTATGAATCATAACTAAGTCACTTATAATTACTTTCCAATTACATATTTTACAACATTTTAAAGAAAATGAATTATATTGTAATATTTAAAAAAGTACTATTCATGTACACATTAAATTGAACTTTACCCCCGCTACCCTTAACGAAGGGGGAAAGTAAGCGAATACGGACACTCTCTGTATCTCAGAAACCATAAATCCTAAAAAAATAATGTTTAATGAGTAAAATATTCATAATTATATAAATAATCAAAAAAGTATTTTTTTTAATTATTCGAAATAGTACTAATATATCCAATAAACTGATTTTATTATTATGTTTTTAAATTTATGAAAAAATGAAAACATAAAACCTTCTCAAGAATATACAAATGTATCGATATAAAAATAATATATTATTAAAAACTAAAGAATTATAAACATTATATACATGATTTCTATATTTGTTATCAAATATTAAGTAAGTTATACGTATATATCTAGAGGTCATATAAGTCTTTAATACGGACATTTTAGATGTCTTAAGGGATTAATACGGAAACCCTATAACTAATCAGCGTGCAGCGTTTGAACTATTCTGATTTTCATAAAAATCGCGTGTGTTATAATATCATAATATAATACCAATAAACTAAATCTAAAATTATTATTATTTATATACTAAACTTATATTATTAATTAATAAATAATAAAAATTAATAAATTAATTACTTATTAAATTATATTAAATTATTCATCAAATTAATTATAAATAATGTAATTGTAATTTATCTGATTGGTTCATCAATAATATATAGTTTATCTAGTGGTATATAGGATGTCTGTATTATAACACAGGGTGTCTGTATTTGGATATGGGTATCGAATACGGACACCCCGTTATCTATGGAAATAAAATCTTAAATAAAATCTTAAAATCACAATAATATCTATAATCATATAATATTAATATATTATAATTTTTGAATACAAATAATGAGTCATAAAATGTTAAGACCATTTATTGTTAAATTATCCGTATTATGTTACTTTGTTATGTTACTTGTTACCCTAATATACATAAAAATGCAATAGGATAATATCATGATAGTGTAATATGAACAAATAAGATAAATGAAAATAAAACAATATACAATAATATACAAACATTAAATCATGTTTTTTAGATTTTGTTTAATACTGTAGTGCAAATTTATAAATTTAATATGGTTTTTTAAACATTATCATCCTATTTATAGTTTTTATTAAAATAGTTTTTATAATTATTATTATTGCTTAATATTTTTTTTTATTACTGTTTATAATTTAAATGTTGTAATACTGTTTATAATAAAAATGTGTAAATGTTTTAAAATGATTAAAAAACGATATTTTCCATAATTATAATAATTTATATTTATAAAAAAAATTAATTATTACAATACTGTTTAATAAAAAATGATTTTAATAATTTCTTCAGTTTTAGAGTATTAGTAATTATAATAGTTTTTAAAATATTTTAAAATATTATTGAATTATAAAGCTTAGGTCCTTTGAAAAATATTGTATTTTAAAATCTAATGGTTTTCATTAGTGGTAATATAAATTTTGTTTTATTCTATTAAATTAAAAATAATCAGTTATATTGTTAACATATTTATTATTTAAAAGATTATATATAATTAAAATATTCCTAAAAGTATAAGATCATTAAGTTTTAAAATGTTACTATTATAAAATAAAATTAATGTATGGTATAATCTTAATGATGGTAATTTTTAATCGTAAATAATATTTTTATTAATTATTCTTATTATTTTTTTTGTGATAAATGTAATATATATAAATTCGAATTATAAATATTACCCCATATATCAATACCATATGATAAATTAAATAAATACAAAGAGTTGTATAATAAAATAAATTTAAATTTTTAAAAAAATATAATGACTTTTAATTAAGTATATATATATAACACAAATTTATAAAAATAGTGTATAATCTCTACATAGAGAGAAATTATAAAAATTAATAATTAATAAAGTGCAGTCGTTACCGAGTATTAATTATAATTAATAATTATTAATTATATATTATTTTAATAATTATTCATTTTAATTTATTAATTAATAATTATTTATAAATTAATTATTATTATTATTATTTAATAATAATTATTTATTAATTAATTTATTACTAATAATAATTTATTAATTAATATATCATTTTTGTCTTCGTTAAATTATTTCAAATTATTACTTAACATTTTCTCAATAACTTGATATTTTTTTAAAGATTTGAAGTTCTCAAGAAAAACCGAGTATTTGAAATTTTACAACACTAATTTATTTTAGAGTATTTATGAAAATTAATAGAGTTTAAATATATTTATAATCCTTAGAATGTATTGCTTATATTTTAAATAAGATATATATATATATATATATATATATATATATATATATATATATATATATATATATTATATATATATTATTTTAATGTGTTAGATGTTTAATATATCTATTTTAATTTTAAATTAATTCTATAATATATACCTTTATCATCGTTATCTATTATTGTTATGTTGACCAGATTATTAGTTCTTTTAGAAGTATAATCATCTATAAACAATATTTATAATACAATATGAATATAATGTATAAAATGTATATAATTATAATTAATTTATTGTATTTATATCTTTAAGTTTAGTTAATGAATATATTACTTAAATATAGATTATATAATAAGTTGTATACAAATACTATAATTGGTAAATTTCTTAAATATATATATATATATATATATATATATATTTATTAAACTATTTTAAATGATATAATATTGTCAAATAATGCCCTACTATAAGTAATTTAGTAAATATCATTTACTAATATAATATCTATATATATATACATTATTTATAAATCTTTATATAATATAATAATATATTAATTTAATTAATATGATATATGATATTCCATTTACTTACGTCCTATATCTAATATTATTAGTAAATTTCCTAATATTACTTGCCATATATATGATGATATTTAGCTAATTATTAAAATTCCTGTTAACTAGATTAACTCTAACTTGGAACTTCTGGAACGTGTATCTGAAATCATTAATTTGCTTCTTAGAAAGATCTACTAGTAAATACCTCGAAAACTGAATTACTAAATGTATCTAGGGTATATACTAATTTTCCACCGGTAATCATTGATAGTAGGATTATACATCCTTCTGATTCATTTCGTAATCTTTGAGTTATCTTCGAACGTATACATTATCTTTTGATATTCACATTAGTTCTATATTAAAATCTGCTAACTTTCATCTACGTAGGATTGGTCATTTTAGAAAGTATTACTAAGCTACTTATTAATGCTCTATTATTATCCAGATTTGATTATTGTGGATCATTATTTAGTGACTTAAAGAATATAGAGGTCAAAAAGATTGATAGAATTTTTAGCTAATAACATTATTTATAATATCAATCGTAGTGAATATTTGAAAACAGATGAACACCAACATAATCTTAAATGGTTATTATTTAGAAAGCGATGCAAACATCATTTACTCTGTTTAGCTCATACATTTATATTCCTAGGTAGAACTGTTCCTCGCATATGGAACGTCCTACTGTATGCCTCATATTATACTTTATAATAATTTATGATATTATATACTATAATGATATCATTCTTCATATTAATAGTGAAATCTGGTAATAGATTTTTATTTAATGTATAAATAATATAACTTTAATTATAGTTTACTATATATATGTATTATAATTATTATTATTATTTAAATTTATTATTATATTTAAAAAATTGTATGGGAAGATAAATGGTTTTTTAATATTACAAATTATTTTTCCCAATACTCTATTATTATATTTTATAAAATTAATATTTATTATATTATAAAATTGATATAATATTATTATGGTAATTTAAAATTATCAATTTCAATATTATTCAATATATTATTTAATAATATTTCTTTTTTATATATTTATGTAATATAGTTTAGTGATTTAATATATTATTCCTTAAAGATTATATAAAGTAAGCTAATTAGTATTCATATTATTAATAATGTTTAAATATATATATATATATATATATATATATATACCTTTATTTGGTGAGTTACTATCAGTTATGGTACTTGTTTCATTATACGTATTTATAGATTGAGTAACATCTGATGATACATTTTTATTTTATTAATTGTTAGTTATTATTGTTTTTTTTTTAATATCATTAATTCTAAAAATATAACTCAAGTTTAAAATACTACATATTAATATTATTTTCCATAATCTTTATATATATATATAATTATTTATTTATATGCATATATATTGTTTACCTTTATTTAATGAATTACGGTAATTTGTGGTACTATAATCATCCTTCGTATTTGTAGAATGAATAACATCTGATGATAAATTATTATTTTATGGATTAATGATATAACTTAATAAAATACATATTATAAACAATTATTTAATTATATACAAATATGTTATGGGTAATAAATATGTTTGTTTAATATTACATATTATTTTTCTATAAAATATATTAATATATTTATAAAATTAATAATATATATTGATACTATTGATTATACTTGATGATGATCGATATGCATCTATAGAAGACATTTTTGTATAGCCGATTTTAAAATCAGAAGTGGAACATGCAATACGAAGTCTGAAAAAGATAAATCAGCAGGTATAAGAATCCAGATATAATAATTATAAACTACGGATCGCGGTCGGCGGTTCACAAATGATGACAATAATGACTTTACTTTGCCAGAAAATATGAGATAAGTAAAAATTACCTGATGCATGGTACAATCGTTAAGTAGTCTGATACTAAAAATATATGACATAAATAAGTTTAACAACTATAGAACTATTAACTTGATAGCACACCCATAGTTCGCATAAAAAACGCAATAATAACAACAATAACTTTTAAATTAAAAATTTAAATTATTTAATTTAAATTTATTACCTATAATCAAGCTAAGTCCAATATTTATTACCATTTACTACCACTAAACTACTTCTACCCCCGATTATGACTGACTCCATCCACACTGACTTCACATGCTCCTCATGTAACACTATCGCTACGTCACTCACGGAATGTGACCATTACCGTAAGTGGCTTTGCCAATCATGTTCCAAACTCCCCAAATCTACCCTTAACTAAATGACTGCCCTCCAAAAATCTTGTTTCTACAGGTTTTATACCAACTGTAGAACTGACTCTAGACCGTCCCAAAGTAAGATGCTCTCCAATAGCTCTTCCCAAACCTCTCACATGAGCTCACCTCCCATCTTTAACAATCATTCCCCTGCACCTGCACTACCACAACCCACTTTTTCTACATCTTCATCGCTCACCCCACCACCCAACCCTTCATCCCAAACTATATCAGAGTCCATACCCCAGTCACCCCACAACTCATCCACTGTTCCTACCATCCTTACTATCCCCACTCGACTATCCCCTGTTGCCACTAAACGATTACAATCCATCACTCCCATAGCTAAACACCCATAATTTAATAACCTTCACCGCTCATGCATACCTCCCTTACTCCCCCCCAAATCTGATAAAATTGCATGGAAAAGAATTAATAACCCCCCCCCAATACTCTACTTATAAACTTTCTTGTCGGTAAATTACCAACTCATTTTAGGCCAGTCCCTAATCCATCTTCCACTACCAACCATTACTCACCTAACCACCCATCCCCCTTTTCTGTGGTTATTGAGCATATTAAACCATCCTAAAAATCTCGTGAATTTCTTCTATAATTACTAACTTACATCAATATAAATACACATGCTCTAAAATCATATAATTTTGCTAATGCAACTGTTATTATTTTCTTTAATACACCAAGTCAGTGTTCTTACTTTTACTCCAAAATTCCATTCATCCGCAGTAACTCAATATACAATCACCTATACATTCGTGATGAACGATCTATCACTGAGCGAACACATGGTAGAGTTGTTTTCCATGCAACAAAATCTAACCTAGCCCCATCTAATGTCAAATGTACCTTCAATGACTACACTAACTCCTTTGAACTTCGTCATTTGACCAACTCCAAGATAGACTGGAATAAGAACCCAATGTATATATCAAATGACACATACAATACATAGTCTACATCCTACAATGCATATAGATTAAATACCAATTCACTGAATTCATCAATCAGTAATTATCAGTCATCACATCAATCTTCACAATTACATTCAACCACTCCTATTCCACCATTATCTCAAACCAATCATCAATCTCCACTTTCACCTCTATCTGCACAACCTATAATATCTAGTGAATCACAACTATCACCATCAAACTTACTATCCCCATCACATATACCGTCATATATATTATATCACCAACATTATTACCCTCAACTAAACGTTTATCTTCTTCTCCATTACTAAAGGTAGCAACACTTAACGCTTGTTCCATTAGAAATAAAGTAGATATTATTTATAATATATTTCATGATACTAAGATAGATATTTTATGTATAACAGAAACCTGGCTTTCTATCAAGGATCTACCCATAATTGCATCCCTTAATACCCCAACTACTAACTTTATTCACCTACCACTCCCCGGCCCACACTATGTTGGCGGTGTCGGTGTGCTATATTCAAATGCCTTGAAACTAATACAGCCAAGTGACCTATCACTTGATAATTCAGAAGCCTTCTCATGCACCTTTCACCCTCCTAAATCACAACCACTTACAATTATAACAATTTATAGACCTCCTAATAATTCAATTCCTTACTTCATCGATGAAATTGACAACCTATTGTCTATGATCTCCACCAACAGTATACTACTTGCTGATTTCAATATACCAATTTTACCAAACTCACATAATTCAAATAAATTTATTAATATCATAAATTGTCATAATTTCTTACAACATGTCAAGTCTTCCACACATTCATCTGGAAACATATTAGACCTAATTATATCTAACACATCTTCGAATATAATTTCTAATACTAATGTTCATAGTTTAATCACTGACCACCTCCTTATTAGCTGCTTCCTACATATCCCTAAACCAATCAGACCATCCAAGAAAGTTCACTACAGAAAATTAGATAATATAAATATTGCTAATTTTATAAATGACTTCAACATTTTATATATCAATATAACAGATTCATCTCATATAGACAGCTTTGATAGTAACCTTAGTCGTGTCCTAGATAAACATGCCCCTATTATCACTAAAACTTATACAGCTCGACATAAAAGTTATGGTTCAATAATTCGTTACACACAGCAAAACGATGTGTGAACACTTAGAATTAAAGAAAGGAATTGGCGAAAATCCAAAAGCTCAGAAGATTTAAATATTTTTAAACATTCACTTTCTAATTATAGAAAATTAATAAAAAATGCTAAAAATAAATATTACATAGATCAAATTAAATCAGCTGGAAAAGATACTAAGAAATTATTTAGAATATCGTCAACACTACTAGGAAAACTGACAAAACGAATACTGCCTGATAACTCCCCTTTAACTAATGCGACTAACTTTGACTCTTACTTTTACATAAAAACATCATCAATTATAGATACTATCCCTCGACCCTGCATCCCACCAATATCAAGCCCAATATACTCATTTTCCACTTTTTCATTACCAACCATTATCAATATCAATAATCTTTTATTAACAGTTAAATCTACATGTAAACTATACCCAATTCCATTATGTTTATTACATTATCTTTCATCCCTTCTGTCTCCATTCTACAAAAAAATTATCGATCGCTCACTAACTGCAGGTATCTTCCCATCCCACATGAAATATTCTCATGTAATTCCCATCCCTAAAACCAGTCCATTGATAGGTCAACTCTTTCTAATTATCGTCCCATATCCAACCTTTCTTTCATATCTAAGACAATTGAAAGAATAATTGCTAAACAACTTAGAACATACATAAATAATAATAACATACTGCATAAATTACAAAGTGCTTATACAACGGACAAGAGCACTTCACTACTCCATACTTTAAACAATATACTACTATTTCCAAAAAATACTCCCACCATACTGATTCTACTTGACTTGCCGTCGGCTTTCGATACGTTAGACCATCATATTCTTATTCGAAGATTAGAGAACATTGGTATTAAAGATTCTGTCCTTAGTTGGTTTACATCCTACCTAATTAACAGATCCTTTTCTATATGTATAGATAACGCCATAACAGAACCCCGCCACACAACTCATGGTGTACCCCAAGGTTCTGTTTTAGGTCCAATTCTCTTTAATATATATATATTTCCCCTTTACTTTACTTACTTGACGAATACCCCGATATACACTTTCATTCATATGCGGATGACTTACAGCCATATTGTAATTTACCTGACCCAATCAATAACATAAATACTATAAATAAATGCATTAATTACATTAGTAAATGGCTTTCAAATAACTCCCTACTATTGAATAGCCTTAAAAAAAGCTTTATTAATAAATACATCTCCAGGACATCATTCCATACCACCTATTATTATTAATAATCACATTATAGAATACTCTAACCAAGCTAAAAACCTCGGTCTCACACTTGACCAAAAGCTATCTTATCTACCACATATAACTAATATATCGAAGTCCATTAATTACACCTTACATACGATCCGACTTATTAGACCTTCTATAACTACTGAACTTGCCAAACTACTAGTTACTTCCTTAATACTGCCCGACTTGACTACTGTAACTCTACTTTAAATTCACTCCCAGCACATACTATCAAAATGCTCACTAAATTACAATATAGAGCCATCAGAACCATTTTCAGGATAAAAAAATACTCAAGACAACATATCACATCTTATATGAAATCCATTCACTGGCTACCCATCCCTTACCGCATACAATACAAATTACTCCTACTGACCCACCATGCCACCCATAATAATAAACCTGACTATCTTACTGAACTACTTACGAACTACAAGTCATCCCGACCACAACGAACAATACATAAATACAAACTAAATATACCAATAACTTTATCATTCAATAAAAAAACTGGAATCTTCTTTTTCTATAATATCACATAAACTATGGAACTCCCTACCTCACTCAATTATATCTATAGTTTCTGACCACACCTTTAAAGTAAAATTGAAAACACATCTATTTAATATAGCTTATAATAATTAATATACGATACACCGCCGAAAACTCATTACTGATGATGATCGCAGTGTCTAAACAAATTGGTTACAAGGTTATAAGGTTACAAGCAAGATCATGATGAGAATTATTTTAAATCGAATCAATCCAATAGCAGAAAATATCCTAGCTGAATAGAAAGCAGGTTTCGAATGCAAAATAGCACAGTCGAACTGATATTAAACTGCAAAATTATGGCTAAGAAACATATTGAACATGGACAAAATTAAACTATAAGAAATGATAGATGATATACAATAATTATATTGTTATGGAAACTATACTGATGTTTTATATAGAAATTATTAAAGCAATTTTTATTATTTTTAATATTATTTTAGATACATAATACTATTAGATTCAATATATGATTTCTAATACATTCCCATAAACCTAGGCTTCGAATCATATATGTATTGTATCTTAATTATGTTTTATATGTACATATAATTGACATAAATATTATTGACAATCTAATATGCTACGACAATCTAAGTTTACAATCAAGTTTTATAGTCGAATACGACAAATAAAATCAAGGATGAACATCTAGTTTGCAGTTAAGTTCGATAATATAATCAAATAAATAAGTTTGTCAATCTAGTATTATAACTCAAATCAATTATACAAATTTAAAGTCACACTCGTGTTCGATAATCTAATCAGATAAATTAATTTAAAAATCAAGTATGGTACAGCAATCAATTTTTACAATCAATTTCGACAATGTAGTACGACAAAGCGAGTATGGAAATCTAGTTTGCAATAATATATGAAAATCTAATCTGATAAACAAATTCGACAATCAGGTATGCCTATGATAATTTATATCGATAGTAAAGTAAGAAAATATAATCTAGTATGACTATAAGTTATACTAAGACAATCTAATTGTGCAATAAAGTACGAAAACTCGAATTAACTATGGAAATCTATAGATTGAAATTATAATTAAGTATGAAAATCTAGAGTCACGCTCATGTTCGACAATCTAATTAGATATACTAGTTTGAAAATCAAGTACTATATTTTAATTCGTTAGTCAAGTAAGAATATCTATGTTAACAATCAAGTTTAGTAAGATAATCTAATTGTACAATCAATGTCGATAATCAAGTACACAAATCTATTACAACAATCGAGTATGAAAATCTAATAAGAAATAATATTATAAAAGTTTATTGTTATATAAATTATAAATATTATTAATATAATTAATATACTATTTATATTATAATATATATATATATATATATATATATATATAAATCCTCGCAATCCTCGCAAATTATTTAAAATAGCAAATAAAATTCTCTCCTCTCCAGATGAAAAAATTCTCCCCATTTTACTAAACACGTCAAATTTTCAAATGTGTTCTCTATTTGAAAAATTCTTTAAAAATAAAATTGCAAGCATTAATAATATTATTTGCGCATCTACTCAA
The DNA here is from genome assembly GCA_964019155.1 of Osedax fenrisi. NCBI lineage: Eukaryota > Metazoa > Annelida > Polychaeta > Sabellida > Siboglinidae > Osedax > Osedax fenrisi. Next base: position 19,139,012 of record OZ025240.1, on the reverse strand, counting down.
TCTATACTCAATCCTACCATATATATTACCCATCATATTGACTCATTAAGCACATTCATTATCCATTCACTGTATGAAGTAAATTACCTACTCATGAAATCTCACTGTACCTCCCCCACTGATCCCCTGCCTTTATCATTATATAACAAACTTTCACCCTTATTTTCTCCTATTTTCTTGGATATTATTGCGAACTCACTAAACTCTGGCCAAGTTTCACCCTGTCTTAAGACTGCCATAATATCTCCTATTCTAAAAAAAACAAAACCTAGACCCAAACTCATTTAGCAATTATCGCCCGATCTCCCACCTATCCTTATTAAGTAAAATATTAGAAAGAATTGTTTCCAAACAATTCATCGCCCATGTAAATAAAAATAATCTTTTCGACCAGTTTCAAGGCGCTTTTAGTAAGGGTCATTCAACCGAAACAGCTCTCCTCCGTATTACTGACACAATATTATCTACCTTAAATAGCAACACGTGTTGCCAGCTAATCATACTTGATCTCTCATATGCTTTTGATACCCTGGACCATAACATATTAATCTCGCGACTTACTTTAATGGGTATATCTGGCTTAGAATTAAAATGGTTTACTTCATATCTGACTAACAGAAATATCTCTATTATGATTGACAAATCTTACTCGCCTCTTTCTCCTCTTAACTACGGTATTCCCCAAGGATCCGTTCTAGGTCCATCCCTCTTTTCTATTTATATCCGCCCTGTTGCTGATCTAATTAAGAAATTTCCAAATATTCACTACCATATTTTTGCTGATGATATTCAACTGTTTACTTTTGTCCCTATAAATTATCATAATACCATTAACTCTGAATTAATCGAGTGTGCTAACTCCATAAGATTACGGCTCCTCTCCAATAAACTACTAATTAATTCCTCTAAGACTACTGTATTCAACATATCTACTTCTGAAACTTCCTTTCCAAACTTTACTCTAAATAACATAATTATTTCTCCTTCTCATTCCTCTAAAAACATAGGATTAGTATTTGATGACAAATTATCATTTAAGAATCATATATCATCCATTACAAAATCCTCAAACTTTCATCTATTTAGAATTACAAATATACGGACATCACTTTCCAGAAACCTTACTAAAACTCTAATTAATGCTCTTGTACTTTCCCGAATTGACTACTGTTCTTTTATTATTATTATTATTATCAGATTTAGGTTTGCACCAGGGTTTTTGTAGAAGCTAAAGCTTATCGAGACAATTACCCTTAATCTTAAAGCAAGTTCAAAAAAAAACTAAATAAATAAAATATTATAAAATATTAGATGACTTCCTGTTTACATAGATACAATACAATGAATAAAATAGAAAAATAATATAAATTGTTTGAACTTGCCATAAAATTATGTAATCATCATTTAATTATTTATAAATAAATAACTAAAATAAATAATAAGTACTATAAAATAATACACTAAACAAAAATATAGATGTATTAGTATAAAAGAAGAAAAAAATGAAGTAAAATGAAGTAAAACTGAATAAAACTGAATAAAACATAACAAAAAGAATATCTAGAAAGGTGGTAAGAAATGTATGTAACATTTTTTTTTTTTTTTTTTTTTTTTTTTTTTTTTTTTTCAGTAAATAAATATTCTTCCCTACTGAATTTACTTCCTGCTAAAGCTACTGCTCCACTTAATCGGATTATCCATTCCTCAATACGTACTACTTACTGTTTAACTCGACTGGATCACTCTACTCAAACATCTCATCAATCATCTCGTATGTGGCTACCCTTCTTCCTCAGGTGTAAATTACGTATACTATCTATAATCCATAAATCAATATATTCTTTAACCCCTAGCTATATCTCCGATCTAATTAAAAAACGTACTAAATTATCTTCTCTTCGTTACCAAAATGCTCCTCTACTTATCTCCCATAACTCTAGTAAAACTCCCTAAATTCTAGAGCTTTTAAAAATTCCGGTCCAACCCTATGGAATTCCCTCCCTCCTACTATTCGTTCTATTAGATCCCACAAAAGATTTATAAATCTTACTTCTTATTTTCTCTCTACCCATAATCATTAAATGATCCAACTTATTATTTGTGTCCGTGTTATATTAAATGTATATCATTATTAAATTATTATTTTATTATTATCTTATTATTATATAATACTATACTATATCAATGCAGTCTGTAGTATATAACACTACACCATATAAATGCAGACTGTAGTATATAATAGTCCTTTATATTATTTAGTATTGTTGTCCGTGGTATATTAAATGTATATTATTATTAAATTATTATCGTATTTCTATTATTTTATTATTATTTTCTTCCCGCACGAGCGAAGGGGTCTACATGATCTTATGTTAGTGCTAATAAACTTAATATCATCATCATCATCATACTATATATAATAATAATAATAATAATAATATTTATTTATTGAATCGCACATATAATAATATTGGATACAAATGGACCCCTCAAGAAGTCATAGACTTGTACATGTTATACATAACTTTGAGGAGCCCCGGACAATACAAAACAAATAGTAACATTTTTTTTCTTGTGTTTTGATTTATCGTTTATTAAATTCTTGATAAACACAAGAGAAAAACAAGAACTATCTGGAGTCGAACCCGGGACCTCTGGCTTACTAGCTTTTGGTTTTCCCACTGAGCCATCGAATCCAGACATATATATATATATATATATATATATATATATATATATATATATATATATATATATATATATACATTATAATGATTATTAATTTGTATAATTTGTATTAAATAATAAATTACTACGTATTACGTTATATTATACATTAATTTAAATTATAATTTATACTTATATCTTAATATATATAAAATTTATAAACCTAAATTATTTTCAATAATAATTTTTTTACAAATTCATATATTACAAATAATATATTGTTATAAAATAAATGGTCTGTATCACATATTGCATTAGTTTTTTTTATTACGATTTAAAATAATCGTTTCGGCTGTTGACATATTATTTTACATATTATAAAATATATAAAGCTATTATTATAATTTTAAATTATATAGCAATACGTGTAATATATTTAAATGACTCCATAAATCTTAATAAAAACAAATGGTGGCCATATATTGGCTGATATTCTGAGAATAATTCTCCAAATAAATAAATATAATATTGAATATTATATTCATAGTATATCTTATAAAATATATTATTATATTGCATTATAAATATATAATATAAATAAATATAAATGTTTATTTTGATTCAATCGAAATGTATTTTATAAGCGTATATAGAAAAATAAACCAAATGTATGTATAAAATAAATATTATTTATTTAAATATTTGTTATGAAATAGCATGTGTCACGTGATGTCGGCCATCTTAAGTTTACAAAAATTAAAAATCCAAAATCCCCATTCCTGGTACCATTTCTGTTCAATAATGTTACGTTGGCAAGATATAGCAATACCGATCTATGTAAACTATACATCTATGGCTATAACATATATAATAACAATTATTATCAAATATATTATTAAATCATAAATAAATAAATGTACTAATATAAGAAAATTTTATAATTATTAAATTATTAATAATATAAAATAATACTGGTATATAGTTAAATTGTATAAACTTTATAAAAATATAAATTACAAATATATTTATTTCAGTCACTGACACTCCATTAAATATATTACGTTACTTTACTTTACTTTTACTTTTTTTGGTTTATGGACATGAGTGTGTGAGCAATCGGCCTTCCGAGGGAGGGAATTATTGAGTGGGAGGGAAGGCAAGGGAGAAGTAATAAGTCTTAAGGTCGCGTTTAAAGGAGGGAGTTGGTGTGTTTGTGACATATTTTCATGTTAATATCATATGTTTAGTTAATAGTTATAATTTATGTAATTCATTCTATTTCATTCATAAATAATTATTTATAAATTATAGCTATTCCTGATATATATTACAATAATTCGTGAACAAATATTTCAAAAAATATGTTAAAAAATACAATAAATATTCCAAATATCCAAACCCAAATAGTATAAATTGTAGCTAAAATACAAACAAATGTACACAAATATTAGTTTTAAATATTTCAAATATTAGTGGATAAATATTTCAAAAATATTCCAACAACTATTTAAGATATACAACAAATATTTCAAAATATGGCAAAATATATTTTTTAAAAATGTCCTATAAATATTTTTTTTAAATGTTCTACACATATTTTCATCTAATAATATTTATATAATTATTAAAATTATTAAACTTATAATTATTAAATCTTAAATAATAATATTTTAACAATTAAAAATATAAAATAATTCAAAAAATTATATTAAAATATTTCTAAACATTTTTTTAAATATTTAAAAAAATATAAATTAATATATATAAATTGTCTAATAATTTAAAAAGAAATTCTTAAAAAATAATTTCAAAATAATTTCAAAAAAAAAATCATAATAATAAATATACTTTCTTTTATATGTATAGAATAGCCGGTACGGCCCGGCGTTACCGGGTATTATACTTGTAATGGGAAAATCGTTAGCAAAGTAGATCTAAACAAATATTTAATCTAGGAACCAATTTATTTATTTATAACATGCACTTAAATGTAAGTGTTTATACAATTTTTAAATTACTTCATTAAATATAGTGAAAACGTAAACGTTATCACCCTTTATTGGATTTTAAGAATGCATTAATTAAAGTAAAGTGAATATAACTACTTTCTTACGAAACAACTCACATTCGCATACCTTTTATGTATGAAACATTTTCTTCTAATATCAAAAGATTTCCCGATAGAGGGATATAGGTCGAAAATAGCTATAAAAGGACAGTTTTGCGTAATTATGATAGGTGAAAATCAAAAAATGCATCCAAACAATGACAATACTAATGTCTAGACAATATAGTAGCCATTTAAATTAGTAGCCATTTAAATTTTGTAAATTCGTCCAGCCGTTTTCCCAAACATAGAACGCATATATATATAATAAATAAATAAATATTTAATTAAATTAACTTCTTTTATATGTATAGATAGATAATATACTATACTATAGTAATGCTATAACATATATGTTTAATATTACTCATTACGGTTATATTATATATATATATATATATATATTAATAATCAGAGTTTGGGCATTAGCCCGGATGAACGAAAAAGCATAGCTTATCAAGTCGTTCACTCAATGTGATTGTGGGTGAAAAATTATGTATAAAATTAAAATAATATTAAATAAAATATTAGATTATAATATAAATTTCTATCCGTAAAAAAATAGTCATAAAAAAATCTACCTAGAATACTTTATATCGATTGCCAATGAAAGTCGATAAAGGTGTATCAACTTGGAGGATTTGGGGTTTCTATATCCAATGCCTTAAGGAACTCACTTTCGCCAAGAGTAAGAGCACTGGCAACAATTGCCCCCACACAACAATTGCATCCTCATCCCCGACACTAACCATTACCGGCAACATAAATAAGCAATACAAAGTACTCGTGAATATCTTATATTTAATATTTAATATTTAAAACAAAAAATTGACTTCCTGAATAGAAAATAATACTGAATGTTAAATAAAATTTAAATAAAATTTAATATGTAAGTAATTAAAAATAAGTAATAATAAATATGTACAATTAAAAACTTAATACAAAAATAAAAATAAAAATAAAATAAAATTGCAAAAAACCCCACAATCATTCTCATCGTGTATTTAAAATAAATAATTGAATAATATGTACCTACAAAAATATAAACCAATAAAACACAAATATTAAAATTGTATAACAAATTATAAAAATATATTAAAAAAAAACTATAACTAAAAGCTATAAAATCTATAAAACTATAAAAATAAAATATATAAAATAAATACTGATAATATAAGGTAGCAAATAAATTAATATATCACATAATACAATAATTAAAAATAGATTATAAAAATATAAAATTAAAATTAATAAGACGATATCATAAATGATTTAAAAATTGTTTTAAAATTATTCAATTTCGTAATATTTCTTATTTTTTGTGGTAATCTGTTCCACAGCATTGGACCAGTATTCGATAAACAAAATGCTTTTCGGTCAGTTCGTACTTTTATTCTATGAAACAGATTTCCATTATAAGATTTAGCTTTATATAATAATTGTAAATTCTTAGGTAAAATATTATTCCTAGCTCGAAACATAAATTTTATACTATTCATTTTTACAATATCGTCAAATTTAAGAGAATTAGAAATAGTATAGAAATTTGTATACATAGAATGAGTATTACAAATACATTTTATTGCTCTTTTTTGTAAAATGAAAATATTTTTTAAACTGGATTTGAAGGTATTCCCCCAAATATTTGAACAATAATTAAGATGTGATAAAAATAAAGCATTATATAATAAAATTAAAGATTTCATATTTAATTTATTTTTAACTTTGTGTAAAATTGCAATTGTTCTAGAAAGTTTACTTGAAACATAATTGAGTTGCAATTTCCAATTCAATTTACAATCTATAATAACACCTAAGAACTTTATTTCACTGACTTGTTTAACTTTAATGTTATTAATATTCAAATCCATATTAATATTAATATTTTTATTTCTTATATTAAATAATAATACATTCGTCTTACTAATATTGAGTGACAATTTATTTACATTCAACCAATCATATAGTTTGTTAATATTAAATTGAATATTGTTTTTTAATTCTAAAATAGACGTATTTGAAAAAATTAAAGTTGTATCATCTGCAAATAAAACTGATTTAAAAGTATCTGATATATTCGGAAGGTCATTAATATATAAAATAAATAATAACGGACCGAGTACAGATCCCTGTGGTACACCACATTTTATATAATTATAATAAGAGTCAGTATTATTATATCTAACAAAATATATTTAGGAGGATATTATAGTATAATTGTCATTATTAAAATAAATTATAATATACTTATTATAATAAACATTTATAATAAAAAAATATTTAAATTATTTTAAGCTATTTTTTTACATAATTTCAAATAAATTATATTTATAAAATGTCAATAATTATATTATTATATATCAATAATAATATCTATCGAATTAAAAAAAGTACTTCATTATCTTTATTAGTTAATATCCTTAATATTGTTGTTAAGGCTAAAATTAACATGGTAATCCCTAATTCCAGCATGCACCCTTATAAAATACCCATATAAAACAAACATTGGTACTATTTGATAATGAAAAAACTAAACATTACTATTATTATAGTTTAATTTATTTCGTCTATGATAATTTACATTCTTTGCAATATTACATATCTTCTCTACTGGATCAGACGATGGTAATATTGTATTACATGTATTACTATATAATGCATTACATCTATTTAGAATTAGAAAAATACTAAACTCAATTACTGTATCTCTAACTACAACTCTAGTTAATTCCCTTGTCCTCTCACGCATTGATTATTGTTCCTTAAGTATTAATCCTTATCAATCTTCAATTATACTCTATCTCTCCCATACATCGAGTTATTCGTTCATCAATATAACCTACGTATTCGAGATCATTCCTCTACTTCCTCGTACCGACACTTACTTCCATGGTTACCATTTAACAAATGCTCTGCTTATCGCGTACTATCTATTGTTTATTCCTAAATATACTATTCGAATTGCCTCTCCTATTTGTGTGCTTCTCTAGTAAAAAAATCTTCACTTCCATCTCTTAGAAACCATGTATCTCATCTCTTATCTACCTCTATTCTCCGTCCCTCAAAAATCAATACTCATATCTTACGCTATATTGGTTCTATACTATGGAATTCACTCCCACCCTATACTAGATCTATACAATAGCATACAACATTCAATAAATGTATACAACAATTAATCTCAAGTGGCAATCTGTAATACTAATATTGTTTGTCATTATTATTTTATTTATTAATTTCGGTACGGTTTATTCTATTTTATTTTATTATTATTAATGGTATTTATTGTTTTACCTAATTTATTATTTGTATTCTAAATATACACTTTTTCGAAATCATTTATGATGTATTGAAGTATTTAAATAAACTGTCAATCAATCAAGCATTACATTTAACAAATTGTGATTTTATATTAATATAATTATCCAATATTTCAATGTTAGTATAAGGGGTGTATACAACCGTAGATTAATTATTTTACATTGTACACGCTATATATAGTCAATTTCAAATATTGTTACTATGATTTCCACATTGGATTATACTTAGTATACATAATTATTTTGTTGACACGAAATTATTAACCAAATAATCATGTCTACCAAATTGTTAATATTATGCTAGAAATGTCTACTAAATCTGATATAGTTATATATAGTTATATAGGGGACGGAACGGGGTCGTGGCTGAGAACGGATAAGTTGTCGTTTTAATTAACACATAAATGGTACTAAATAGAATAAAAAGTTCTATATACAATATTTAGATAATCAAAATATATATAATATAATAATAATAATAATATTTATTAGAAGAAAGTTTTACATTTTTTTCGTATGAAGTATTTAAATTAATTATATTGTTATTTCCTCTAAAGGGCTTCAGATAAAGATCAATATCTTTTCTATGCTGTCGCCCGAATCACCATCACCAGAACTGCTCACCATCACCGGAACGTTTTTTTTTCTTGAATTACTTTACTTTTTTCATTTCGTTTACTTCTTATGCTTTATAAGATGTTTTATTATGATTTAAAAAAATAAAAATATAAATAATAATAATAATAATAATAATAATAATAATAATAATAATAATAATAATACTACAGGTTCTAGATGACTAACCGGCAATAAAGATGAACATATTAAAAATAACAATTTAAATATATATTATGCAAATGCTCGTAGTATTAGAAATAAAATGAATTTTTTGGAATTTTTACTTTCATCTAATAAATATGACATTATATGTTTAGTTGAAACATTCTTAACAGTCAATGATAGAGATTCTCTGTATTTAATCGGTGGACAAAATTATATACTATTTAGATACGATAAATTAATTCATAGAGGAGGTGTTGCGATATTTTGTAAATCTAATTTATGTCCTGTAAGAAATTGTATTTCACACATAGATGTTCAATATAAACATTTAAAAATTAATTCAAAAATTCCATTTAATATTATATGTGTTTATAGACCTCCAAATTGTAATGAAGTATCTCATGAACAGATATGTAAATTATTTGATATAACCCAACAAAATTATAATTCTTCTATAATTATAGGAGATTTTAATTTACCAAATTTTAATTGGAAAGAATATACATTTCCTAGTTACCCAAAAAGTTATGCATTACTTTACGATTCGATTATTAAAAATTCATTTTCACAATTAAAAAATAAGCCAACTCGTAATAATAATATAATTGATTTACTTTTTACTAATGAAAAACAATTACTATCTAATATAAATATTGGAGACTATTTCGGATTACACAAAAATATAAGTGACCACTATTCTGTTTCATTTAATGTAAATATTGAAAAATACCCATGTAAACAGATTTTAAAATTAAACAATTTTGATTTTAATAATGCTAATATAAAATTGATTAAATATCATCTTTCTAAATTTAATTGGGAATATCTAAATTCAAATTATTATAATATCGATCAAAAAGTAGAATATTTTAATAATGTTCTAAATAAATTATTTATATCACATATTCCTAATATAAATAATACAATAAAACAGGTACTTCAGAAGAATATATTGAAATTGAAGAAGCAACGTAAACAATTTATTTCGAAAATCTAAAACTAATTTACAATATAAATATAATTGGATAGAAGCGAAAAAAAAATTATCCAAAGAATTAGAATCTTTAAATTTTAAGAGAGAGATTAATGCAATTAATTCAAAAAATAAATTAAAGTTTTATAAATTTATGAAAAAAAGACAAAATTTAAAATCTGGAGTATCTCCTCTAATTGATATATCAAATAATACTGTTTTATTTTCAGATCTCGATAAAGCAAATATGTTAAATTCATATTTTAGTTCAATTCAACAAAATGATAATGAAATTTACCCGAATTTTATAATTTAACTAAACAAAAGTTTGATAATATTGATTTAAATCTTGAAATAATTAAAAATTAAAATATTTTTAAATAGATTAAAAATTACACATACTTTCGGAACTGATGGGATACCATCTTCTATGTTAACATTATATTCTAATGAATTATATAGGCCTTTATATATTATTTTTAATTCATATTTATTATCGGGTAATATAGCGACAATTTGGAAAAAATCTATAATTACACCCATTTTTAAAAAGGGTGAACCATCAAATTCAAATAACTATAGGCCTATTTCAATAACATGTGTAATGTGTAGAGTATTAGAACGTATTATTTCTAAACAATTAATTTTTTATTTAAAATCTAATAATTTATTAACAGAATTTCAATATGGTTTTATAATTGGAAAATCCACAGAATTACAATTAACAAAATGTTTAAAATTTTGGTATAATGAATTGAATAATAAAAAATGTGTAGATATAATATATATTGATTTTGAAAAGCTTTTGATGTTGTTTCTCATGAAAAACTATTATTTAAATTAAAATCATACGGTATATCTAATAAAATAATAAAATGGTTTTATAATTTTTTATCGAATAGATCTCAAATTACACGGGTTGAAAATTCATTTTCAAATAGTTCTATTGTAAAATCTGGAGTACCACAAGGATCGGTTTTAGGTCCAATTTTATTTTTATTACATATTAATGATCTTCCTAGTATATTCTCTTCACAAATTCATATTGATTTATTTGCCGATGATACAAAAATATATTTTTCTTACGCATCTGAGAATGAAAGATTTCTTTTACAAAATAATTTAAATTTATTTTCACAATGGGTAATTAAATGGCAATTAAATATTTCATTATCAAAATGTGCAGTTGTGACTTTAGGGAAGGTTACTCCACCAACATATTTTATAAATAATATTCAATTAGAAAACGTTACTTTTTATAAAGATTTAGGAATAATATTTGAAAATAACCTTTTATTTAATAAACATATTGATTATATTTGTAAAAAAGCTTATTTTTCTTTGAATTCAATTTTTAGATGCATTACTACAAAATCCCCTAGAGCATTATTAAATGCATATAAAATTTATTGCAGACCAATTTTAGAATATGCATCCATAATTTGGTCACCTTTTTCAAAGGTTAGTAAATTTCGTAGTCTCATATACCAAATTGAAAGAGTGCAAAGATTATTTACTAGAAGATTAATTACAACATATGTTGTAATTAATCTTCTAGTAAATAATCTCACGCATATGCGTAGTATATACAAATTCATCAAATATTAATTATAAATCATATATAGAGAGATTGGTATATTTTAAATTAGAATCACTTGAACTTAGAAGATTAAAAATAGATCTAACTACAATTTTTAAAATTTCAAATAATTATACAGATATAAATATATCTGATATTCTTAACAATTCGAATAATTTTAGAACTAGGGGTAATTGTAAAAAATTAAATGTAATACATAATTATGATAATACAATTAAAAATATAATTAATAATAGATCAGTTAATTTATGGAATTCATTAAATAATGATATAATAAAATCTGTATCTGTTTCATCTTTTAAAAATAAAATAAACAAAATCTGTTTTGACAAACAACTTTTTTTAACAGAAATTTATAATTTTATATTGATTTATGTTTCATTTTGTATCTTAATTATTGCATTATCTCTTCTGGTTTTTTTTAATGTGTTTTTGTTATAGAAATTTTGGGTTTTTATATCTATATTTCAAATATATTATAATATAAAATTAATAATTCATTATTATTACAGATAAAGTGGGAAGTATTATTTTATTTTTGCTTGTTCGGTATTATATGTTTGTTTTATATATATTTTATAAATATTTTTCAAATGTATTATATTACTAAACTACAATATTAATAATTTTCTATTATTTCAGATTATAGTGATAAGTATTATATTGTTTGTTTCGTAATATTATTGGTATGTTTTGTTATTAACTTTTTTTGTATAGGTATATTCGTTTATTTTATTTGTAACTTGTTTTGTTTATATATATATATGTTTCAAATTTATTATTGTTAAGTTGTTAAGATGTTGTTATGTCAATGAATAAGCTGGTTTAAGTATTGTTCATGTTTATTATAAGAACACGGGCAGTGCGTGTTGCGAGGCTTATGGGCGACTTAAAAGTAATCAAGTGCAACGCATCGAGTGGCGAGGTAATCGCGTGGGCCAATCAGGAACACGGGTTCCTGGGTGCACGCAGTACGCGACACACGTAATGCGTGCGTCGAACTATATATCGCTAGACAGTAAACATATTATATAATAGTTGTCCGATATATAGTTCGATATTATATGGGATGTTCCATCATACGTTATGGAATGGTCCATTATAAATATAACATATATAGATAAAATAAGGGTCGTCATATCAAACGATAACAGGTACCTACAATTAAAATATAAAATTAATAAAGTACTGCCTACTATTATTACAGATTTTGGTAAGTATTACATTATTTGTTTGTTTCATTCTAGTATTTGTTTTATTCTATTATTGGTTTATTTGATTTTTAACATGTTCTGTTTATAATATATTTAAAATTTTACATTTAAATATTAAACTATATAACTAATAATGTATTACTAAAACAGGGTAACAAGATAAGAAGAGTTCTATAAAGTTAAAGTAGAAATTGAATATTTCGATGCCACTTACAAAATAATATATTTTATTTCTATTTTCGATTATTTTTACGCTATCTTTTATTTCTATTTTGATCATTTTTCGTTTATTTTTACTATATGATTTATTTCTACTTTCGATTGTTTTTCGTTTATGTTTACGGTAACTGTACAACGTTTTAATTTCTTTAATTTTTTAATTTCGTATTATTCTTTGTTTATTTCTATAACGTATGTTATAACATATAACATATAACGATATATCGTTAGCAAATATCTATACTTTATACTTTCGATTATATTTTCGGCTATGTATTTGCTTAAATAAATTATCAATCAATCAATCAATAATAATAATAATGATAATAATAATAATAATAAAAATAAATAAAATATAATAATAATAATTTTAAGGTATAGTCAAAATTACTTGTTTACAAACAAATTAATCCTTGTATCATAATATGCATTAACTATTAGTGTATGTTTAACTTTTTAATCATTTACATATTATATAATTTAATTTTTTTTTTTTATTATTTAATTTAATTTTTTTATTTTTTTTTTTATTATTTGGATATCTCTATTTAGATAATTCCATAACCTAGGTCCCATGGTTAGGATACTATTTATTAGTTGACTTTTTTTGTATAAGGTAGTTTATAGATAGGTAATTTCCTTAATTTAATTTTATTTTCGTGTTTTTTATGTATGTTATAAATATGTTGTGGTAGATTATTATTGTGATGGTCATGCATATATATTAGCGTGTTATATTTTATTAGACTATTGAGTTTTAATATATTATTCCTTTCAAATAGCAAATTTGTATGTTCTCTGAAATATTTTGTTTTTTTTATTATTCTTATGATTTTTTTGTGTGTGAGAATTACATTTTTAAGATTAATTTTATAAATATTACCCCATATTATATTTCCATACATTATGTATGACAGGAATAGGCTATTATATATATATAATAATCATTGGTTTTGTCTTAATGTATTTTGATAGTCTGCTTATTGAGTAAAGTATTTTCGATAATTTATTATTAAGATTAATTATATGATTTTTAAAGTTTATATCTTTGTAAATTATTATTCCTAGGTATGTAGTACATTTTTTTTTTAAATAATTAATTAATTATTCTAATTTATCATTTTTTGAGTATGATTGTATATATATATAATTAAATCATTGAATCGAATAATGTGCGTATGCATAAATATAATTATTTAATATTACATAATTAAAAAAATATATATCAAATACATTACGTGACACCTATTGCATATTCTGATACTAGCGGCCACTACCCCGTACTTACCTTATATTAATTACTTTTATGCCTCTTTGAATGCCTAATAAATCGTTAATATTATTCAGTAATATATAAAGTGAAATCATAATATTCTAGACCTATATGATTTATAGCTAATTCATAAAAAATAAGATATTAAAATTTAGTATTTATCGATATATATATATATATATATATATAACTACTTTTGTATATCAGTTGTAGTGTTGTCATATACACATATAAATTAGGATGATGTGCCCATATCATGGAATCAATCTTTATCCACATCAATACAATATGTCTTAAAAATATGTATAAGTGATCTTATATAATTTTATACAAAATGACATTCTCTCATTAAAACCATTGATTCATAAATACGATAGCTGTTACGAATGGATATTATAGCAATTTGGTTATAAATAAAAATCATCATCTAATTTCCTATATAATATATTATAATTTATTATAATATTTATTAATCCCAAGCAACCAGAAACTAGTTGCCGAAACGTAACATTATAGGTCAACTAATATTTCCCAGTAGGTGGTCTAATTATAGGTAGTTTGTAAGCAGATAAACGGTTTCCTTTTACATATAAAAAATCAATATTGGGACGTATAATTTTACCCATATATAACACCTAGTGGAACGTATTTTAAACATATTTTACTATAAATACATTATTATTTTGAATATTTAATATCACTTATTGATTATAATATATAGTATATATTATATATATATATATATATATATATATATATATATATATATATATATATAGTATATAATTATAACTGCGTTTTAGTACATCACAAAATATTATTATATATAATTCTGGATTAAGGACATAGAGCTAGATAGCATTTATGATAAAGGATAAAATATATCAAGTATATATATATATTTATATTTAATAATAAGATTATTATATTACTTTATTAAATCAACTCGTAGAATATGATAAATAATTTAAATATTGATAAATTGTCTATAAAGGAAGTATAATAAAAAGGAAGTATTCCAATGAGGAGGTAATAAACAAAACCGTTAATTTCAATTTTCGCGCCATACACAATTACCTGCACAGTGAATCATGCAATGGGCGACGACCTTCGGGCGTGCTTGTCGTAACGCTTCATTTCACACAGTATTCACGACATGTATGATATAATACATTCGTGGAAAGCTATGAACCTCTATTTATACATTTGTTGCAGAATAACTAGAAAATATCTAATATCTATTGCGAAATAATATTATATTAAAGACTAAACTATCTGATATAGCCATACACTATGGTAACTATTTTATAAATATATGTTGATTAAAATATATTAATAACAAGTATATATGTATATATACTAGTGCTGTAAAATTTCAAATACTTGGTTGTTCTCGAGAACTTCAAATCTTAAAATTTTGTTCTCGAGAACTTTAAATCTTTAAAAAAATATCAAGTTCTCGAGAACTTCAAATCTCTCATATTTAGGTATGTTCTCGAGAACTTCAAATCTTTTAATAATATTTAAAAATAAGTTAACGAAGAAAAAAATGAGATATTAATTAATTAATTATTATTAATAATAATACATTAATAAATAAATTAATTAATAAATAATTATTATTAATTAAATTAATTATTAATTATAATAATTAATAAATAATTATAATAATTAATAAATAATTATAATAATTAATAAATAATTATAATAATTATATTAATTAATAAATAATTATAATAATTAATTTATTAATAATTATAATTAATAAATTATAATAAAATAATTAATAATTAATAAATATTTATAATAATTATATTAATTAATAAATAATTATAATAATTAATTTATTAATAATTATAATTAATAAATTATAATAAAATAATTAATAATTATTAAAATAATATCTAATTAATTATTATTAATTAATTATAATAATTGATAAATAATTATTAATTAATAAATTATAATTGAATAATTAACAATAAATAATTATTAATTACTTGAATTATTGAATACGTTACTATTATAATAATCATATATATCAGTATATATATATACTATATACTATATAGTATTTAGTAAAGTTGTAAGAGGAATCCTATATAATATATACACCACAGCTTATATATATAGAAGCTTCTAGGCTAAATATAAATATTATATTTAGACTATATATAAATATATATATACCATAGTGTCAAATATTTATTCAAAATGTACTTGTAGACAAATATAGTTTTAAACGGTTTATTAATTAACATTTTTATATATTAGTACATAGTAGGTATGATATTCCTTCAGGAGTATGCAGAATATACGTATTCATTTTTAAATATTGTTATTAATATTGTCAATGGATAATAAATAAAGGAAACGGTGTCCTTGATAACATTATTATATTTTAAATATATTATCATATAGGTGGCATAACTGATGATCGAATTAATAGTATCTATAGGTGTAATGGATATTTATCCTACAGTTTAATGGATATTTAAAAATAGTTCAAAGAAACTTATTGCATAATTATGTTAATCTATCGTTACCCGAACAATTACCCGACATGATACCCGAACCGGAACTAAATTTAAAGTAAAGATTTGAGACCATCAAATCTTTCCAAATACCCGAAAATTAAAGATTTGAACCGAACTATTATAATTAGTTTTAATTGGTTGATATATTATTTTATATATATATATATATATATATATATATATAATTTATATTTTAATTATATATATATTTATATATATATATATATATATATATATATATATATTGATGTATTAACTAACCTCTTAAACAATTATTACGTTTATTGTTACATACATAATACCTAAATATACAACGTAAACTACAATTTATATTATTATAGCAAACATCATCATAATCAAGCATCGTATTTATTTCTTTACTAATACCTAATATCCATTGCATTTCACTCAAGCATGTAAGATTATTATGAGATATAATTAATGATGTATCTTTACTTTTGGTTGCAAGTATATATGATTTAAATGCATATTCCGTTATATATCTTAATTGATTACTGTATAAATTTACGATATTTAATAAAGGCAATCTACCTAAATTAAAGTAAAAGTGTGTTAGACTATTATAAGATATATCTATTTCCTCTAATTTCGTATTATGTTTGAATACATTTATACGTACGTGTGTTAATAAATTATTAGATAAAATTAAGTATCTTAACTTTTTTAGATTTTTAAAATTAAGACTATTCATTATTTTTATTAAATTGTTATTTAAATGTAATTCTGCTATATTATTATCATTATTATTATTATTACTATCTAAATTAAATGCATCGTTATCTATCTTTTTTATCGAGTTATTTGAATACCGATATTTCGTCGTTTCCTTTGCTCGTATATCACCTATCAGTACACCATTAATAATGTCATTGTGATAATAACAGTACTGTTGTAAAGATTTACATATTTACTTATATTTATATATATATATATATATATGTATTATATAGTTTGGTTTAAGTAAATACGGGTATAAATTAATTTATATTGTTATGTATAGGCCATTGCGCGCGTAATTAATAAGCCTTATAATTTTGTGTATGAATAGTGTATGTACAATTATTATATTGAGTGTGGCGCGTAGTATATGTCGAGTTGTAGATGTATGTTATATAACGTAGATGGATACAACACCGGTTGTATTTACACGTAAATATATACAGCGTAACCACTGAAGTGTAATTGTATCATCGAATAGTATTATATATATATATATTATAGACACACACACCTACACATTGTGGTCATGTCGATCCTACATGTATATAGGATTTTTCTAATTAGTCGTCGTTTCAACGTGCCTACCGTATATATCATTTTAATTAAGATAAATATAAAATATATTGTCTTGCATAATTAACATACTAACCTAGAATAGAATAGTGAAATATTATATTGAATGATGATATATAAATATAAACCTGGGTGTCATTCGCCGATGCATATGTTATTAATAATAAATAATAAAAGTATAAAAATATGTACATAATGTATTATTTATTTTGATTTTTAGAATCTTGTATATTACTTTTACATATAATTATTGTTTAATATTTTGTTATAAAATATTATTTTATTTAAAAATTAATTCAATATTTACTAAAAAAAACAATTAAATATTTAATGATAATTGTTATATTTATAAATAAAAAACAGATCTACTAGTTAAACAAAACTCATTATACGACAAAATACGCCATGCTTTCAGAAGGAACCATAATCCTGTTACGGATGTTATTGTACTTTTGTATGTATTTATACTTTGTTATGTATTTCTACTTTATTTATTACTACCCTCTGCAAAATACAATAAATCTACATATGCTATTTCCATAGAACCCGATGACGTTTTTACACATCATAATTTGATATAATACTCACAAACTATTTTTAATTAGCATATACGGTAAAACCTTGGCATGTTTCTCCAAATACATCCATGAACTGTGTAAAAATAAAAATACCTACAAATAATAAATATCCTCCACAAATAAAAAAAATTATCACTTCGTCCATATTTATTATAACAAAGAAGATTGGTGATTAAAGCCAATATTCCATTATTCTAACCAGTTAAAAAACTATACTTCGCCAAATAACACTTACTTAAATTAAATCCCAAATACAAAATTACTAAAGCCAACTGACCATTATAATGTTATACATGAATATACATTTTAAATAGAGTGTAATATATTTAATAATACGTATACTTATGTATATATATATTAATATTAAACTAATTATAATATTGATTTATAATAATACTATATATATATATATATATATATATATATATATATATATGTTATAGGGTGGCTATTGTAAAGGTAATAGACTTTCACACGAACGTAGTTTGATACATATACTTATACACATATAGCACACATCGTTCGCTCATTCCCAGATCCAGGCATCGCATGTTCCCATATTCAATTGTGGGGGACATACTAGTATTATTGACAAGTTGAATGGTGTGGCGTGTAGGCGGATACTAGAAATCCTATAGTTAATTATGTTAGATTAAATTATAGATTATGCGGAACTTTTTATTCCGAGCGACGTCCGATCCGGCATGGATGGTGTATTATATTGTATGGTCATTATTTTCGTATCTTGGGCATATTCCATTTTGCATAGCCTATCCCTCTCAAAAATCCTCTAGAGAATTAGCCTACTAGCTGAATAGTGTACCGGGTGTGAAACTTAGAGCCTACTATTATAGTTGTGAGATGTAAGTAGCTAATTCGGAAAGGATACTTGGTAGTCTAGCACAGCTATCAATCCAGAATCATAAATGCAACTTATAACCCACAAATAAACGTATATCTCATTTTATACAATATTACACCCGCACTATAACATATGACTTTCCTTGATACTATGTAGTATATCCATTATCTTCAATATATACGTTACTGGATTTATTCCTCTATTATATACAACTTCCCCAAACAAGTAAACACGTTGACCGTCAACGTAAAATATATAATAATGTTCCAATATTGTATATATTATAGGTCAAATAATCACTTTGGATATAATTATTTATTTATGCAATATATGTTCCAATTTTGTATATTTTATAGGTAAAATAAACACATCGGATATTACAACAGCGATATCAACTGTGCAATATTATATTTTATAAAATATATTTCTTATCAATAATAATTATTATTAATATAATTCTATATCAATATAATTTTATAATATATACGCACACACACATACACACATATATATATATATATATATATATATATATATATATACATACATATATATACACACTTCCTGTTTACATATATTGTATTATAAGACGTGTATTTTTTTCTCTTATAAAATCCAATAATATATATTATATAGGTGATATCACCATTCAGATAAGTAATATTTATTTATAATTCATATATTATTTAAATTTAGGTTATTAAATTTACATTAATATATTTATTTAATTATTATATATTTGTTTACACCTTATATTGATTACTTTTATAATATTTATAACATTGTAATTGTCATTTCCTATATTGTATTTCATGCATCAGTGAATTTTCGATTGATTATTGTATTTCATCAATTGATTTTATACTGATTTGTAAAAATTCTAGCTTTGTTATATCATCAATTAAATTTAATATAATAAAGTAACTTTCATATATATATATATATATATATATATATTTATATTTAATTATACATATATATTAAATTTAGATATTATTTAGATATATTTTTAATAATGACTGATAAACTATCATAGAAAGATCAATTGATTATATCCACTTATATTCCACTTTGATGGATAAATTAACAATAGATATGAAAATAATTATAGAAAATGCTTTGACTGATGCCTTATTATCTTTAAGAGAGGAAATAACATCATTAAAAGAAGAATTAGTTATATCTGATAATAAAGTAAATGTCCTAGAGAATAATATAATAGCAGCTAATATAAGATCTGATGAATGTGATCAATAAATCTCGGAATAATAATTTAAAAATTGCTGGTTTATTATTATTAGATGATGATTCACATCAAAATACCATTATAGCTCTAAGTAAACAATTAAATGTGCATATATTAAATAGTGATATCAGTTGTGCATATAATTACATTAATGTACCAACATAAAGTAAATTAACTAGTACTATTGTTCGTTTTACACGACATTGTATTTGTAATGAACTGTATATTGCAAGAAAAGATATCAAAAAAAAATTAAATAATAAACTATTTATAAATGAACATATTACTTTACAACGAAGTAAGTTATGTCATGCTTTACAGCATGATGAGATACTACATAGATCATGGTCGTACAATGGAAACATTTGTTGTTCGACAAAAAAAAATCAAGATGTAATAATAGTAATTAAATCACCATATGATTTGATAAAACATCTTTATCATAATATGTCTGATGCAAATTCTTATTTTCCTATTCATAGTTTCTGACTAAATAATTTTAAATTTTTTTTATTTGTTGTCATTGTTTGTTTTATATTGTTCTTCGTAAAAGTACTAAATCAAACTATATATATTTATATTTACTGTTTTATGTGTTCTCAAATATTCCTTATTATATAACTTATTTCAAAATGATAAACTATAATTATTTAAAAAACTTATACAGCTTTTATTCTTTTATTATTACTTTTATATTGATCTTAATTCATATTTTTTTAATATGTATGTTTATATTTATATATTTCATTTTAATCTATTTTTTATATTAAATAATGACTGATACATTATTTAGTGATCCTACAATTGATTGTGATCCAAATAATTCTGATATTAATTTTAATATATCTTCTCCATATTTGTCAGTTAAAGATTTTAATAATATTCGACATGTTGATCATAAGTTATCAATTCTTCAATTAAATGGTAGAAGTTTGATACAAAATGTTGATGCTTTACAAATTTTATTATCTACAATTAATTCAAAATTTGATATTATTTCCATTTGTGAAACATAGTTTAATCAATATAATTTACAATTATAAAATATTGAAGTTTATATTTCGTTTCATACAACTAGAATTGATAAACATGGCAGAGGTGCTGTATTATATATTAATAGTAAATACAAAACTAATAAAATTAATCATTTATCATATAGTAACCAGGGCCGGCTTAAGGGGGGGGGGGGCAAACCGGGCAATTGCCCGGGGCCCCACATTTTTGGGGGCCCATGAATTATTTGAGAACATTTTGTTTACTATTTATCAAAAAAAAATTGTCTTAACTGTATTTTTTTATATATTATTAATTCTAATTAAATAAATAAAAATAATATAATAAATAAATTAAATATGAGTCATTTAGATCGATTTGAAAAGTGAATTTTACAAATATTTCTAAATTTACACGAAGCTATGGTGGAAACATGTTTGTTTGTGCACCTGCAGGTACATGAAGATGTTGGAGCATATGCTAATAGTGATAACCATAGATCATATCACACATCTCTGTTTGTTAGATAAAATAGTATGAAACGGATTGATAAATAATTGTTTTTTAAACTAGAAAATGATAAATGATAAACTTATTAACCTTTTTTACCCAATTTAAGGGAATATTAACCATAGTTCAATCTTAACAATTTATATTTCTATAATTAGTTTACGAAAATAAAGTATACTCCTTTATATTAAAATTAAATATGAGATATATATTAAGATATATTTTAACTATGATTTCTGATATTTGTAAAGGATTATAGTGATTATAAATTACGAAAAAAAACTATATTCTATATATATTTATAATTTTTATAGTAATTAAAACTAATTAGATATTTTCAAAATAATTTTTCTCAAAAGAATTAATTTTCTCTATCTACTTCTCGTATTAATAAAAGGTATATCTTCTCATAGTATATATATATATATATATATATAAAATAGTTTTAATTTAAATAGGAATATTCTGCTTTATAGTATTTTTAATAATGATTATTGATGAAGGGAACTCTGTATACATACCATTTTCAACAGACTATTATTAGAGAAAGAAATTATATTTATATTTATATTTATTTAAATATATATTATTTATAAATATATATATATAATCTAAATATAATACTAAAGGCATTTTTGCAATTATCCAACTAGTATCCTACTTACAACTGACTGTTTAGATTTACACCACCATCATGATGAGGGTCTCATATATATATATATATATATATATATATATATATATATATATATATATATATATATATATACACAATGACGATATTCTTTGAGAACAGGTGAAAGTTAACTTAATAATTGAAGAAATATAAAATTAAAAATATAATATTATTTATCAATGTACTCAATTCCAGATATATCACATGTAGTTACGTTAATAGTCATCATCATATAAACCAAGTTAGATATTATTATTATATACTTATTTATTTATGTAGGACCTACTTTAAGATTCATTATCACGTTGGTCAATATTTAGCTATTGATTTCTTAGAATTTGTTTAAATAATAATATAACTATAATAGATGATAGAGCTCAAAGTTATGAAAAATCCAGTAATATGTCTGGAAGATTTAATAAAATGAAAGATATCATAATATACCATAGATCATTGTCAATATGGATCCCCATATCTGCGCTGTACATTCCTTAAATCTGGTTGGGAAAAATGCCGTTGAATCTTCGACAATTGTAGCAATATTGTTTGCTTTCATCCCAAATAAATATAATTTATTTATCCAAACTAAATAAATAATATATTAACATCTATATTTAAAAAAGAAGAATATAATTAAATATTATTAAAGAAGAATATAATATGTTTTTTTAAAAGCATTATCGAATATAATATTGTCATCACAAACAGATTTTATTAGAGCAGTATTTTGTGGATTTCCCAAAATTACGTAATTTATATCTGATATTATACATGTTAAATAATATGTTAACATATTACGTACATTACATTACTAGAGTCAAGTTATTTATTCAATTAAGATGATTAGTAGGTAATATATACCTATATGGTAATTTAGATAAGATAATTTAGTATTAAACATATATTATATCATATTGATATACACCTCAAAGGAATGGATATACAAATATTAATATATATATATATGATGGGCTAGATATATCCAATTGTAGACATTTAAATCCTAGTATATGTAATGGTAAATAATTAAACGTGATGGATAATTCTATAACTTAAGCTTAAGCTTCTCTAAACTTAAAATTAAATTATTATATAAAATATTAGGTAAATTATAATTATATTACATTGCAATGATTTTAAGTGGGTATCGTAATATCTATTTAGACCCATAGCAAAGATTTTCCGAAGGAAAGATATAACACTTACGCGAAATCGTGTAATTCGAATTTGTATACAAAATACCCTGGTGCCACCTATAGCGGGTTACTTTTAGGAACTATGCGTTGTTTATAATGTAAATTCGTATTTAACTATACACTTTTAAAATGTTAAATAATATGCTTTAAATTAATATTTATATGATGAAAACTAAGTGTTCATTACTAATATATAACAAACAAATATGATATGTATGTTTTAAATGCTATACGTATATATTTAGTGAGTAAAAGATAATTTATATTGCATGTAATTTAATAGAGCAATGAAAACATTGTTGTGCAAACAGAGCAGAACCTAAATCTATTTCAGTGATTTCGATACTACTGCTAGCAGCGGTTGGGGCTATTACTAAATTACGTTGCATGCATAGTGTAATATAATATATATAATTAGACACGCCCACATTATTAGTGATAAACACTTCACTTGTATCTTAGCAGTCAAACCAATAGCACTTACGTTAATCTATAATAGATAATACTATATACCCCAAACCACGAAGAATCATCTGCAGAGTACTCTGGCAGATATCTTGAAGCTACCCAAAGGTAATACATCCTACATATAATAGTATACCCAATACATATATTATATATATATTATACATTATATATTTAGGATAAGATTATCATAATCTTAATATATAAGTTATAACTCTATAGACGAACCAATTGATATATAATAACATATTACATGGTGACAGCGGTTGTTCTTTAACTAGATAGTTAAATAGTGATATTAGTTACGTGGTATTAAGATTTGGGATTAAAATCATAATTATAAGGCAAGCTTATTATTAGATTCGACATACATTAAGTACAGTCTACTTAGATTATTACATAACAAGTTGTTATTGTAAATTAATTAAAAATTAATTAGAAAAAAAAAAAAAAAAAAACTAATTAAAAATTAATTAAATATATAAAAATATACATTGTATATTTATTACATAATAAGTTACTGGATATTATTAATTGTTTATTTTAATAGTGTATATAACTATCTTATGGGTAATTAATTTAATACCATAGAATAGGTTGTTTAATATATATATAAATATATTTATATTCACACAGAATTTACAGAAATAACATAATATTAGTACATTTATTATAAAAATGAGTGAATGTAGAATCCCAGAAATATTAATTGTAGATAAAATCAGAGGGGCCGAAATATATAAAAGATGGATACAATCTTATGAAATTTATGAAAATGCTAGAGAATTGGAAAACAAATCAGAAAAGTCACAAGTCAGTATATTTCTAAATACAATAGGATCAGATGGCGTAGATATATACAATTCATTTGAAGATGAAACTATCGAAGTAATGATAGATGAAAAAAAAACAAAATCCTCTGGTAAGAAAAACTTAGAGTGGATAAAAGAAAAGTTTAAAGCGTATTTCATTCCAAAAAGAAACTTGACATATGAAAGATATGTATTTTTTAAACGTGATCAATTTGAAAGCGAGAATATTGAATGCTACTATGCTGAATTACGAAAACTGGCTATGACTTGCGAATTCAAAGATTTGAAAGATTCATTGATCAAAGATAGAATCATCATAGGCATGATTGACAATAATTTACGCCAGAGATTCCTACAAGAAGTTAAAGGTAAAGAAATTACAGCCGAAGAGGTAGTCCAAGCTACAAAAATAAAAGAAACAAGTAATAACCAAATGCAGAAAATCAATAATAAAGAATACGAAAATATTGATTATATTAACAAAAAAATCAATAAATATAAGAATAACGAAACTTATAATAAACCAAGCCAAAAGTTTAATAAAAAAAAATGCGGCAGATGTGATCGAATACATGAACCAAGGTCATGTAAAGCATTCAACACAAAATGCAATATCTGTAACAAGTTAGGACACTGGGCAAAGTGTTGTAAATCAAGGAGTGATAACTACAATCAGCGAACATACGAAACAAATGAAATTTGTTGTTCAAAAATAGACGAAAATTTTATATTTTTAGGCGAAATTAAAACTAACATTGAACAAAATAAATGGATAAAAGATTTAACAGTAAATTGTGAACAATTCGAAAAAGTTATTAAGTTTAAGATAGATACAGGCGCAAGCGTATCCGTAATGCCATATAATAAGTTATTACCAATTTTAAAGAAGACTAATATAATATTAAGAGGACCAAATAATACTGAAATTAATGCTAAGGGATACTTAGAAGCATTGATTACATATAAAGGTAAAACAATAAAAGAGGACATATTCATTTTAGAAAAACAAATGACAGGTTTACTCTCGAGAAAGGCATCAATAGAATTGGATATTGTCAAATTAGTAGATGCTCTAGATTGCCAGCTGGATCCTAAATTATTTGATGGATTAGGAAGTATTAATAGGAAATACAAAATTGAAATAAAAGAGGGAATAAAACCATATTCAATTAATGTACCAAGACCAGTTCCAGTACATCAACAAACGGAAGTCCAAAACGAACTACAGAAAATGATCGAATTAGGAGTAATCGAAGAAGCATGTGGTCCCACAGAATGGTGTAGCCCAATGGTTATTGCAAAGAAAGGAAACGGTAAAATAAGAATTTGCACAGATTTAACGAAGTTAAATGCAGCAGTGAAACGAGAGATACATCCTATGGCAACGGTCGAGGGTAGTCTAATTAAAATCAAAGGAAACATTTTTTCAAAAATGGATGCAAATTCAGGGTTTTGGCAAATTCCATTAGAAAAAAAATGCTGGGCATTGACAACATTCCTAACGCCATGGGGGAGGTATTATTATAAAAAATTACCGTTTGGCTTAACCTCAGCTCCCGAAATATTTTGTAAAGAAATATCTAAAATCTTAAAAGACTGCAAGGGGCTAATCGTACACGTGGATGACGTATTAGTAATGGGAATGGATGCAGACGAACATCATAGAAATCTAAAAACAGTACTCAATAAAATAGTAGAATCAGGATTGACATTAAATAAAAATAAATGTGTATTCCGTAAAGAAGAAGTAGATTTCTTAGGGTTTAAAATTACCAGTAAAGGAATTAAAGCTGGACAAAAAGTCCAAGGAATCATAGATATTCCAACACCAACTAGCGTAAAAAGTGTCAGGAGTTTTCTTGGGATGATAAACCAATTTTCTCGATTTAACCCAAATATATCCGAATACAGTGCTCCATTAAGAGAATTGCTTAGGAAAGATTGTTCTTGGATTTGGGATACGAAGCAAGAAGAAAGTTTCAGAATATTGAAAGAAGAGTTACAGAATACGAAGACATTATCGTATTTCGATGTTAATAAGAAAACAATATTGACAACAGACGCATCGGATCACGGTATAGGTGCGATACTAACACAAGAAGACGAAAACGGAAACCGAAAAATGATTGGAGCAGCCAGTAGATCCCTAAGTGATACTGAGAAAAGATACGCAACTATAGAGAAGGAAGCGTTGGGCGTAGTATGGGCTCTTGAAAGATTTAACTATTATATAGTAGGTGCACCCATATACGTAGAAACCGATCATAAACCTTTAATAACTCTATTAGGAAGCAAAGAAATAGAGAAGGTGCCTATAAGAATCCAAAGGTACATAATACGATTGATGAGATATGCCGTAAACATGAAATATATACCCGGTAAAAACAATATCATTGCCGATACATTATCAAGATACCCTTCGAAAGATACAGGGTGCGACCTATTAGAAATCGAAACCGAAGAGATGGCAAGTAGTGTTTTCGTACCTGGGGAATCATGTAAAATACAATCTATAATCAAAGCTCAGAATAATGATCCAGAGATAAGATGGTTGAAGAAGAAGATTATTGAAGGATGGACAAAATCAGATTTGAAACATAATTTAGGTCGAAAATATTATAATAGCCAACAATATTTATCAACGATTCAAGGTTGCTTAACGTACCAGAATAGAGCTATTATACCTGTCAGTATGAGAAAAGAAATGTTAAGAAATATCCATATAGGACACTTAGGAATCACGAAATGTCTAGAAAGGGCAAAAAAGAGTGTGTTTTGGTTTGGTATCTCAAACGATATCGACAAGGAAATAAGGGAATGTATAAACTGCAATATAAATGCAAGGACTCAACGAGAACCTGTAAAGATAGTACCAGTACCTTCCAAAGCTTGGGAAACAGTAGGCTCAGACTTATTTCAATTCAAGCAACAAAAATACATTATAGTGGTGGATTATTATTCCCGATATATTGAAACGATGTTATTGAAAGACATGAGATCGATCACAATAATTTCGTCATTAAAATCAATATTTGCACGACACGGTATTCCTGAGAACATGATCTCAGATAACGGAACTCAATACAGCAGCGAAGAATTCAAAGAATTTTCCAAAACATACAAGTTTAAACATTTAACATCATCACCAAAATATCCAAAAGGCAACGGAGTAGCTGAAAGAGCTATACAAACGCTAAAGCAGATCATGGAGAAATCTGAAGACCCATATTTAGGTCTATTGTCATATCGAAATACACCATTATCTTTCGGTAGATCCCCAGCTGAGTTGTTAATGAATCGTAGATTAAATACGACATTACCAGATCTACTAAATCAAAATATGATGCTCGAAAAAGATCATGTTGAATTCAAAAAGAAGGTCATGGAGAAGAAACTCAAGGAAAAACAGTACAGCGACAACAAACTATCAAAAACTAAAAGAAGATTGGCACAGGATGAAGATGTCTATATTAAAGACATGGACAGAATGGGAACCGTAATACAATTCGATGATAACAATGAAAGAACGTACACAATAAAATCAAATGACAACACAATCAGGCGTAATAGGATAGATCTAGTACCAGTTGAAAAAAACACAATTGTTACAAGATCAGGTAGGGAGGTTAGACCACCTCAACGCTTGATTGAGCAATGAGGAGCCATATGCCTCATGGGATTTAAGGTGTAGAAATTTTAGATTAAAAATTTGGTATAAGGGTGTAATATAATATATAACAAAATATATAATTAGACACGCCCACATTATTAGTGATAAACACTTCACTTGTGATTATTTAAGGTGTATAAATTTTAGATTAAAAATTTGGTATAAGGGTGTAATATAATATATATAATTAGACACGCCCACATTATTAGTGATAAACACTTCACTTGTATCTTAGCAGTCAAACCAATAGCACTTACGTTAATCTATAATAGATAATACTATATACCCCAAACCACGAAGAATCATCTGCAGAGTACTCTGGCAGATATCTTGAAGCTACCCAAAGGTAATACATCCTACATATAATAGTATACCCAATACATATATTATATATATATTATACATTATATATTTAGGATAAGATTATCATAATCTTAATATATAAGTTATAACTCTATAGACGAACCAATTGATATATAATAACATATTACACATAGGGAGTGTTATATCTTTGCTTCGCAAAATATTTGCCCATAGCGTGAAGGAGACCCCCTATATATATTAGATGTATCTTAAAGTGGATCTCCTTCACACAATAGGTAACCTACATGTAAATATATATGAAAAAAAAAATTGTTTAAAGATTATAAATATTTTTACATAATTTGATAGAATAATAATAGGACCTACATCATTTATATATATATATATATATATATATATATATATACAAATAAATTGTAGTAATATAGATATTTGTTATTTCTAGAATGGCCCATTTAATATGTTATGAAATTCGTATGGGGCCCATACGTTTTTTTTGCCCGGGGCCCATAGTATGCTTAAGCCGGCCCTGATAGTAACTCATTTATAGATTATATCACGGTTGCAATAGAATTAAGTATTACAAATATAATTATTAGTTCAATATATAGACATCCATCTTTAAAAAAAGTTAAGAGTTCTTATTTATGTTTAAATACTTTTATTGAATTCTTTATTCAATTTCAAAATAAGCAAATTATATTATACGGTGACTTTAACATTGATTTACTTGATGATAATATTCATACAAATAATTTTTTTAATACACTTCAATTAAACAATTTATTTCAATCTATTAATAATCAAACTCGTATAACAGACAAAACTGCAAAATTAATAGATAATATATTTTATAATGGAAATTTATCTAATATATGTTCAGGTATCTTAAAATATTATTTAACTGGCCATTTACCATTATTTATTATATTGGATATAGAAAATCACAAAATAAAAAATGTTAACAAAATAAAAAAAAAAATCACAATATTGATAATCAAAATAATATATTAAATTTTAAGAATAACCTTGAAAAAACGGACTGGTCATTTATAAAATCAAATGATTTGAATTATTCTATGGAGTTATTTTTAAATTATTTTATCAAATTATATGACAAATCTTGTAGTGAAATTAGACATTTAAAAAATAATCTTATAAAATCACACACCCTGGTTTACAACAAATATTAAAAATGCATGTAAAAAAAACAAAAATTATATATTAAATTCATTAAAGACAAAAGTTTTGAAAATCTTATTCTATACAAAAAATATAAAAATAAGCTTACTAGTATAATACGAAAATGCAAAATAAATTACAATACTAATTTACTTGATAATAGTAAGACAATTACAAATACATGGTCTATATTAAATTCTATAATTAATCCGTGAAAACCTAATTTATTAAAAATTATGATAAATGTTAATTGAAAAATTTGTAGTGAGTCTACAATTTCAAATAAAATGAATTATAATTTCACTCAAATAGGTAATAAACTAGCTGATAAAATTGATGATATACCTAACAAATCATTTCTTGATTATTTAAATAATCGAAAATTTAATTCTATGGTTTTATCTACTATATCAGCTAGTGAAATTTATTTAGCCATTAATAATTTTAAACCTAAAGTTTCTCAAGATGAACTTAACATATCCATGATATTTATTCAAGAAATATCATCATCTATTATAGTTCCTTTAATGTATATTTTTAATAAATCATTTGATGATGGATTATTTCCTAGTTTTTTTAAAAGATCTAAAATTATCCCTATTTTTAAATCTGGTGATTGTAACGATTTTAATAATTATAGACTTATTTCTTTAACTTTACAATTTTCAAAAATTTTAGAAAAATTATTTTCAAATAGACTTTTATTTTTGTAATACATTCAATATTATTAATGATGAACAATTTGGTTTCAGAAAAAATATAAGTACACTGACATTTTTTTTCTTTGGACTCAAATAAATATTGTGTAGGATTGTTTGTAGATCTAAAAAAGGCGTTCGATACTGTCAACCATAGCATTCTAATTAATAAACATAAGTATTATGGAATAAGAGGGAAACCTCTTGATTGGTTGATTAGCTATCTTAACGACAGACAACAATTCATACAATATAATGTAAGTAAATCTGATATATATATATAATATTTGTTATGGTGTACCCCAAGGTTCTATTCTTGGACCATTACTGTTTTCTATATTTATTAATGATATGATTTTATATTCTCCAGAAAATAAATTCATATTATTTGCTGATGATACTACTGTAATTCTTAGTGATAAATCATCTAATAATCTAAATTATAAATTACAGTCAGCATGTGATGTCATTTTCTATGGTCTAAACTTAATAAATTATCCATAAATATAGATAAAACGCATTGTATGTTATTTAAAATGATATAATATTTAATATAAATATAGATAATACAATTTTATCTCAAGTTACTTCTACAAAATGTCTTGGAATAAATCTAGATACTTGTTTAAATTTGAAATGTCATTTTGCTTATCTTAAAAATAAATTATTAAAAATGTTGTGGATCATAAAAAATGTTTCATACTTTTTAATTACATCTGACATGATCAAACTATACTATGCTTTATTTTATCCACATTTAATTTACTGTATAGAAATATGGGATCATGGTTATGTATCAAACTTAAATAGAATATATTTAATTCAAAAAAAGATATTAAAAATAATTTTTAATAAACCAAATGATTTTTCAACTGTTTCTTTATTTAAGGAAAATAAAATATTATCTTTATATGATATTTGTAAGTATAAGACTTACATGTATAAAATATTCAATACATTGTGACATCCTATTATTTTAAATCATTTTACATTGACATCTAAAAAAATATTTAATACCAGTGGTAACTGTGATTTTATTCAACCTTATTTTAAATATAATTATATGAATACTACCTTAATTACATTCGGACCAAGACTTTGGAATTATTTAAGTATAGATATAAGAAATTCAAATTCTTTATCATTATTCTGTAAAAATCTTAAAATAATTGTATATAATACTTAGTCTATTTTAATGCATTTATTTTTAGTTTAAATTTTTATTTAATATATTTTGACTTATGATAATATTTTTTTATAATTTATTTAAATTTTGATTTTATTTATTTGACACTATAAAAATACTGACATTATATTAAATGTTGACATTATAAAAAAATGACTTTTTAAAAATTATTATATATGATTTTAAAATTGTATTATCTTTTATTTTATTTTAACATTTTTTGACATTAAACAAATTACTTTGGGTTATATATTTTTCTGTATGAACATCGAATATTGTTTAACCTATATTTATTTAATATATTTTATTATTTCTTCTCTTTTTTTTCTCTTGTTTCTTTTACTTTTAATTGTTGGATATGTCATATTTAGTTCCACTATGTTATATTTTAATTTAATACTTGATGTATTTATTAGATTTTAATTTTATACTTTTATCATTATTTATATTATTACATGATTACATTATTATATGATGATTACATTTGGTTACATGATAAGTTTCATTATATTTTATTAAATATTTTATTTTATTATATATTTTATTTATTTTTTTATATATATGTAAACAGGAAGTCATAATGTTAAATACCTCGAAAATCTTCTGAACATTTTATTTGTTCTTTTATTGTTTTTTTTTCTAACTTGCAATGATTGCAATAATAAAATATATCTTATCTTATCTTATAATATTATACAATTATTATTTATTTATAACTATTATCTATAATGAAACTTATCATGTCAATAAAGGGGTAATTGTCTCGATAAGCAACACTGCTTATACAATTACCTTGGCATTGCCTAAATCTAGATAATAATAATAATAATAATAATAATATATATATGTGTAGAAATGTGAATTAGATGTTTAATAAAGTATTTTTAATGCACAACTATTATAGGATAGCAATGCATGTCATGCGTAACGTTACGTATGCTAACGTATCGCTACTGTAAACACGATGGCGAATGATTAATTTAACTATTGCTATATCATTTACATTTTCGATTGAGCAGTAAGAACCCGGACATATACGGTTTATTGAATAAAGATACGAAATAAAACAATCTTCTTCATATACGGAGTGACGCGGCTTACGTCGTGCTACATATATATATATATATATATATATATACTATATAATATTGTTAATGTATACAATTATTTATGTTTAATATTTCTGTGATTTATTTCACATCCCACATTAAATATATATATATATATAGTCAAGTATATACATATATATACATATATATATATATATATATATATATATATATATATATACTTGACTATATATATATACATATATATATATATATATATATATATATACATATATACCCCAGTAAACAACAACATATAAATATGTTCATATTATGAACATACAAATATGAACATATTATGAACATACAAATATGAACATATTATGAATATACAAATATGAACATATTATGAACATACAAATATGAACATATTATGAACATACAAATATGAACATATTATGAACATATTATGAACATACAAATATGAACATATTATGAACATACAAATATGAGCATTGATATTATATTGAACTGATTCAAGCTCATGTGAACTCATACCATTATATTTATAGTATATGTGATATTATTGTTTGGCTTTAAGGCTATGTAATTGTATATATTTATATATATGTATATACTACATTATCTGAATATTTCTAGTAAATCAAAGCATTATTAAAATAGTTTAAGTTTGAATAAGTGAAATATATATACAATAATTATTATGAGTACATTTATTCTATAATATAATTATGACATTATTGCTACTATAAAATAAAATGTCCAATTATATTTATCTTACATATACACTATATATTATTCAGATTATATATATACACGATTTATTTTAAAATGATGACAAGAAAATAAATAAAAAATATGTTATAACATGCAAATCTATGAATAAATAAGTTTTGTAATATGTTGATATTTTTATTTTAAAACTGATTCTTTTGAGATATATTTTACATAAAAATAATTATATTATATGAATTCCCATAAAAAAATAATAAGATATTTCCGTTATCCAATTCGACATTGCAGATGAACTCTTTAACAGATTGGCATAGATCTGTTATGATAATAGATATTTTTAATATGAAAAAATATTATTATACAACGTTTGTTTTAAATTTAAATAAGAATACTCTACAGCATTATTGAATTTCATTATGAGGATTATTTAATAGTTAATAACTGATAATAATAACATTTAATAATAATCATAATAATAATTATATAGAGTTACCTCTTTCGGAGTGAAATGCAGTATGACATATGATAGAATTCACGAGTTCTATTAAGGCTTGACATGGTATGCAAACTCTTTAACAGCTCGACACGGCAGCAAACTCTTTAGCAGCTCGACACGGTAGCAAACTCTTTAGCAGATTGGCATGGATCTGTCATGATAATAGATTTTTTAATATGAAAAAATATTACTATACAACTTTTGTTTTAAATTTAAATAAGAATACTCTACAACATTATTGAATTTCATTATGAGGATTATTTAATAGTTAATAATTGATAATAATAACATGTACTAATTATATTGAGTAACCTCTAATGGCATGAAATGCAATATAAAAATCTGATAGAATTCACGAGTTCTATTATGGCTTGACATGGTATGCAAACTCTATAGCAGATCGACACGGCAGCCAACTCTTTAGCAGCTCGACATGGCAGCAAACTCTTTAGCAGCAAACTCTTTGGCAGATTGGCATCGATCTGTCAATAAAATATAATTTTTAATATGAAAAATATTATTATACAACATTTGTTTTAAATTTAAATAATAATACTCTACAGCATTATTGAATTTCATTATGAGGATTATTTAATAGTTAATAATTTATAATAATAAGATTTAATAATAATCATAATAATAATTATATAGAGTTACCGAGGTAAGAGCTCTTACGGAGTGAAATGCAGTATGAAATCTGATAGAATTCACGAGTTCTATTATGGCTTGACATGGTATGCAAACTCTATAGCAGATCGAAACGGCAGCAAACTCTTTAGCAGCTCGACATGGCAGCAAACTCTTTAGCAGATGTGCATCGATCTGTCATGATAATAGATTTTTTAATATGAAAATATTATTATACAACGTTTATTTTAAATTTAAATAAGAATATTCTACAATATTATTGAATTTCAGTATGAGGATTATTTAATAGTTAATAATTGATAATAATAACATTTAATAATAATCATAATAATAATTATATAGAGTTACCTCTTACGGAGTGAAATGCAGTATGGCATCTGGTAGAATTCACGAGTTATATTATGGCTTGACACGGCAGTAAACTCTTTAGCAGCTGGAGACGGCAGCAAACTCTATAGCAGATCGACACGGCAGCCAACTCTTTAGCAGCTCGACATAGCAGCAAACTCTTTAGCAGATTGGCATATATCTTTCATAATATATTTTTTAATAAGTTAAAATATTATTATACAACGTTTGTTTTTAATTTAAATAAAAATAATCTACAACATTATTTAATTTCATTATATGGATTATTTAATAGTTAATAATTTATAATAATTACATTTAATAATAATCATAATAATAATTATACTTTAGAAGCTCGACATGGCAGGTTACGGGTCAAAACAAATTAAAATATATTTATTATAAATGTATATTAAATATATGTATATGTTATGAAGGTAAACAAGACAGTGTTCGTTGTTTAATTATACTTTATTAGGAGTACCGCTGACTCCACGTGCGTTTTATTCGCATATCGAATTGCACGTCTGCTTCTATCTGAACTGGAAAAATAACTCCCGGTCGCACATTGTAAATCACGGACCGCGACACGCCCGTTATCTTTTCGGGGGCGTGTCTAAACAAATACATGATACACTGCAAGAGCGTTGGAGCCAAGCCAGAAACAGTGTCGATCAGCCAGAAACGAAGTAGATCAGCAAACCGAGCCACATTTTACTTCTTCATCGCCGAGGATCGCAGATAGAGATACGAATTTGAGTAGGGATATTTAGGGTATGGTAATTAGTTATATAACCTATTCATGACAACTCTGGCAACTATCGAACGCCATACTCAATATATAATATCAGGGGTACAATATACCAGACATACTCTCATGTATACTGCGATGTATCTCTAGGCGCCGCTCGCCTATACTAATGCGACCTCTCGTATACACAGATGTACTCCAAATACACTACACAACATACCTCCGGGGTAACAATATTGGTGCCCACACCAACTGCTTAGTATAAATCTATGATAATATATAATAATGATATAATAATGAACCATAACCATACCCAATAAATATATACATTCTAAAAATGCCCTTCAAATAGTCTAAGATGTTGTTGTGGTCGGTGGCCCACAATGGTACCGAGTAGTCGCGACCGGTCGATTCGAAGTAGTGCCGTGCGTACTACATGCTACGTGCATGTGACTGACCGATAAGCACATCGTAATCACCATGGAATCGTCGCGGGTGTCGTGAGTAGCGGCGAGGACGTCGTCGGATTCGTGGGAGGTGAGGTCGTCGCGGGTGTCGTTAGTAGAAGCGAGGGCATCGCGGTCGTCGAAGCGCGGATCGCTACCGCTTTCATGATCCGCAAGAATGTTGACGGAATCAGATATCTTGCGTATCTCGGGGTCTGTCAAGTAAAGCCTCTCCATATGCTTTAGATTATTTTCCTTAAACATTCTCAGTAATGACAATACTGCAAAGCGTTTATACTTGTTCGGTGGGGGTATCGCGGGTGTCGTACGTAACTGCGGGGACATCGTGGGAGAAGGTGGGGGTATCGCGTGTTTCGATGGGGAAGTCGTCACGGGCGTCGGGGGAGAAGGTATCGCAGATTTCGAGGGGGAAGTCGTACGGGCGTCGGGGAAGAAGGTATCGCCGATATCTAGTGGGAAGTCATCACGGGCGTCGGGGAAGAAGGTATCGCCGATTTCGAGGGAGAGGGTATCGCAGGTTTCGAGGAGGAAGTCGTCACGGGCGACGCCCGTCGGGCGTCGGGGGAGAAGGTATCGCGGGTTTCCCATAGAGTTCGCTCAACATCTCTATCAGGTCTGCCCAGTCACTCTTGTGCGTAACGCCTTCGACTCGTAACTCACGCAGTGCAATCCCTCCGACATGTTCCAACAGAAACCCTGACTGGTGTGCCAAGGGGAATCTGGTCTCCTCGAGATGAATGTCCATCGTCTCGACCCACACTTCCAAATTCTCGTCTAGTGCGCACGAGAACGTTGGCATTTGCCTTCGCGTTATGTATTTGATACCCATATTATACACTTAGTAACTAGGAGAAGGACTTGCTATAAATTTGGACATAGCTCTCGCATAGTAACGCTGTTTAAATCATTCTCTTACACCAGCTATCATATTATATAGCCCCACATATATTTATATATATATATTTAATGTATATATACGCCGTATGTACTTTTAATTTATAATAATTGTTATATAATGTTTTTAGAAACTAAAAATAATTTTAAACTGAATTGTATTCGAGTGGAAACTAAAGAAAAGCTGCAATTCAATGCAATTCTTGATTCTAAATAAAATTCTATAGGCGTGTTACGTAACCAAACGATATATAGAAATATTAGTTTATAATAAACTATTTATTTAAATTGTAAACAATTCTGCAATTCGTACTTAAATTGGGCAGAGCTATCGCGTGACTTGCGCTTAACGAATTTCCGTACTTACATATATATATAATATATTGTATATATAGTTGTTTATATATTTATATATATAATATGGATATATATTTATATATATAATATGGTTATATGGTTTTAAATTTAATTATATTAGTTTCTGAGAAATATATATCGCAATTATATACCCATTTAATATAGTTGTTACGAGTAGTTATACGATAATAATATATTGGTTATGTTGTTTAAACGAAAATAATAATAAGGTTATACGAAAATATATACTAAATAATAATATTGATTTTTGCTTGAGTTATTACACGAATTGGGTTATATAACTAACCCCGAATCCTTCGCTTCTCCAATGGGATATTCTGGTTTCAATCCTATTCACGCTGCGTCAAATGTAGTGTAGGCTCGATTTACTTATCTACTACTATTCAATTTACTTAGATATAAATTAATAATGAAATACGCGTTTCATTCCTTTATTAGAATTCCCTCGTGGTAACCGTCGATATCAGGTTTTCGCATACGTCATCTCGCTATGACTGCTAACTCAAAAGTCAAGATCACCTTCGCACAATTCGAAACGTCACGCCCACAATATCTTAAGGGGCGTGCCAGATAAATAATAACAATAATACGGTTGGAATCGGTATAGTTCGAGAATTAGCTCATCAGTCGTAGTGGCCGCCGTCGTCGTGGTCGCAGGGTGAAGATCGGGATACGTGGTGGGGGAATACGTGGTGGGGGACTACGTGGTGGGGGAATACGTGGTGGGGGAATACGTTGTGGGGGAATACGTGGTGGGGGAACACGTGGTGAGGGATACATATGAGGGATACATGATGATTATCGTTATATAAACATTCATCAACACTGACAAATATCCCTCGCGCTTATATTATATAATATATATGTTATGTAACATTCATGTTCACAATCATACTGCTTTAATATCACACCGCGCCGCATATATAATATAATACTCTAACTCATTTGAACACACACTCACACAAAGTACACTACATTACATATATATCAAATTCGTAATTTGTATCACTAAATGTATATAATTTAAACTCTATAGTATGCGTAAAAAATACCTACATTTTATATTTATTATACGAATATATTAAATGCCTACAGTGAATTTAGGTATCTCTTACTCGTAATATAGTTTAATTTATATAAATTTAGTGATACAAATTACGAATTCAATATATCATATATTAAATTCGTTATATATATTTAATATATTATATTCGTTATTATATTATATGTATAATAAATATACAATTTATTTACCTTTTACGCGTAATAGAGTTTAAATTATATAAATTTAGTGAAACCAATTATGAATTCAATATTATATTCAATATATGTATACTAAATAATATTTAGTTATTTAAAATATACAATTTAAGTACCTTTTACGTGGAATATAGAGTTTCAATCATATAAATTTAGTCATATAAATTACGAATTCAATATTATAGTGAACATATGTTACATATAATTATTATAATAATATAATATTTAAGGTACATTTTACGCGGAATATAGACTCTATAATAGAGTTTCAATTATAGTCATATAATTACGAATTAAATATTATATTGAATTATTAAATGAATATATGTTACATATAATATAATATTTAATTAGTTACATTTAATACACATATAATTATATAATTATTATATTAATATATGATATATTTAAATAATATAATATTAAATAATATTTAATTTAAATATTATTATTATAATTATATGTAAATTAAATATACAATGTATGTACCTTTTACTCGTGATATAGAGTTCCAGTTATATAAATTTATGATACAAATTATGAATTCAACAATATGTATAATAAATATACAATATAGGTAACTTTTACGTATAATATATAGTTTCAATTATTTAAATTTATATAAAATAAATAATTTGAATTCAGGAAGTAAACAATGTTTATTATCATTATAATCCGGATTAAAACGACATAATAATCATATTATAAACGATTACAATGTTATTATTATTATAATAAAATAAATTTAAAATTGTGTACTTATCTAATTAGTTTTAAATTGTTATCATAATTTATTCAAATAGTGTAACCAAAGTAAAACTTGTAATAGAATATAAATTGACTATAACAAAATATATTTTTAATTTATATTTTTATAAAGTATATATTTTATCTGTATACCAGTCTTTATATTATTTTCTTATATTTTTACACTTATTTATTTATAATTTAATAGTATATTTCGTAATAATTATTATTATTTATTTTATAGTACACTATTAATTTTAATTTGAAAACAATATTATTAATTTTATTTAGTTTTATACAATTTTATAAATCTAAAGATATAAGCTTATGAATAAATTATAACTTTGAATAATATGTGATAATATAATAAGTTTAACTTATTTATTTATTATTTTATAATTTAATACTATTTTTTACAACTTATGATATAAAAATTATTATTATTTATGTAGAGAATATCGAATATGGCCCCGATATATATTGATAAATTTATGGGGTCAAGTTTAAATATATTACATGTATTGCTATAGTATATATGCTAAATGCTATAGCTAAAAATATATATTTTAATTGTATAATAATAGACATATTTTTATTTTATTTATTTTTTTCACAAATTTTATAAAATCCAATACATCATAATTATATTTGAGAATATTGTTTATCTTGAATTATAATCTTGAATTGTGCATACATATGTTATTTATATATAGCAAAATTAATTAGGTTTATCGCGTCAGTACTTTTTATCTAAACACTCATTTATATACTCAAACATTGCAAACAAATTATTCTGAGAGAAAAGCATATATATGTATAATTTATTTATATTTGGGTATATAACTGAGTTAGGTATTATTATAATAATTATATTAACTATAATAATTAAACAACGTTTGAAATAAATGTTATCAGTTGAACATTTAGGTGGATCGCTTCAGTACTTGTATATAAACACTCATTTATAAACGCAAATATAGAAAACAAATAATTCCGAGAAAAAAGCATATGATATGATGAAACGTGATAGTACGTTGTGCTAGAGGGGACAGTATTATATGATATAACGTGACAGTACGGTGCTCTGAAAGTATGATATTATGTAACGTGACATTACAATATGATATAACATAATAGTACGGAGTGCTGAAAGTATGATATGATGAAACATGATAGTACGTTGTGCTAGAAGGGACAGCATGATATGATATATTGTGACAGTACGGTGATCTGAAAATTATATTTGTGTGATAACATATTAATATGAACATATTATGAACATAATAGGTTGTCAATTAATATTTTTATGAAAATTATATTTGTTTGATAACATATTAATATGAACATATTATGAACATAATATGTTCATATTAATATATTGTAAAAAAAAATATGCAGAATCATATAATGCAGAATCATATACCCAGGCTACCAAAAAGCTAGTATAAATACTAGCTAAAGTTAGCTTTTGTATAGGTCGTGATTATTAGCTATTTGTGAACACAAAAGCTATAGCTCAGGTAGTCATTATTAACCCATCAATGATACATGTAGTTTATAAGCTACTTATCGATACTTACGGCTCAGGTAAAACTTATACACTATTCAATAATACATGGATTTTACAAGCTACTTATCGATACATGGCTCAGGTAAGCCTTATATACCAATCAATGATACATGGATTTTACAGGCTAGGTATGGAAACATGGCCAAGAGAAGCTAGTATCGAGATATAGCTAAATTTAGCTTTTGTATGGGTCGTGATTATTAGCTATTTGTGAACACAAAAGCTATAGCTCAGGTAGCCATTATTAACCTATTAATGATACATGGAGTTTACAAGCTACTTATCGATACATGGCTCAGGTAAGCCTTATACACCATTCAATGCTACATGGATTTTACAGGCTAGGTATGGCAACATTGCTAATAAAAGGAACATAGATATTATAATAATGAAAAATATACAATAAGAATTTTTTTATTAACGAAAATATAGTATAAAATATTTACAAATTTGTTTATAGTATTGTCATAACACATTCATCATATGTGTCTGTTGAAACGTAGTCCCATATTTCAAATAGTGCTTACTCATCGTCTTGTATTTGTCGATCTCCTACTGAGATATCCTGATTAACTGCAATATAACATTATAATTAATATATAATAGTAAGTACAATAGCATAACATATACCTTGTACATCATTAAGTAAAACATGTATATACAGTATAGACCTTGTAT
The DNA here is from genome assembly GCA_964019155.1 of Osedax fenrisi. Taxonomy (NCBI): domain Eukaryota; kingdom Metazoa; phylum Annelida; class Polychaeta; order Sabellida; family Siboglinidae; genus Osedax; species Osedax fenrisi. The sequence goes on along the minus strand of OZ025240.1, from coordinate 19,096,565 downwards.
ATCATTAAGTAAAACTAGTATATACAGTATAGACCTAGTACATCATCAAGTAACACTAGTATATACAGTATAGACCTAGTACATCATTAAGTAACATTATTATATACAGTATAGACCTAGTACATCATTAAGTAACATTATTATATACAGTATAGACCTAGTACATCATTAAGTAACACTATTATATACAGTATAGACATAGTACATCATTAAGTAACATTATTATATACAGTATAGACCTAGTACATCATCAATTAACACTAGTATATACAGTATAAACCTAGTACAGCATTAAGTAAAACTAGTATATACAGTATAGACATAGTACATCATTAAGTAACATTATTATATACAGTATAGCCCTAGTACATCATCAAGTATATATAGTATAGAACTAGTTGAGAACCTAGTAACACAATAAAAAATTATATGAATAAATTAAGATATACTATTTTTTTAAATATAATTATATATAAGTGAAGAGAAAATATTGTTTGTAATATTTTAATAAAAAATGACATAATATAGCATATATATATATATATATATATATGTGAAATAAACTATATTTAAAAAACTAATCATATTATATATAGCATTACATGTAGCATATTTATATGTATCAATAGTATATAAAATTAATATACAGTGTATACTATACACAATTATTATATTGTAATTAATTTTAATTGTAATATATATTTATAATCATTTATAAATATTTAGATCAATTCATTTTTGATAATTAAAAATTACATATTAATTATAGATTTATTCTCAACAGTTATTAAATAATAATTTATGTATAATTAAAAATGATATATTAAACTAGTATAACAAAATATTACATTTTAAGTAATATACTATATTTGAGAACAATATATAATAGTGAAAGATAAAATTAGTTTACTAAACTGTACATCAGATTAATGATGATTAATAATATATTTATATAATATAATTTTAATTAAAAATGTACTACATGTGAGAAAAATATATAATATTAAAAGATAACATTTATTTTGTATATTTGATATTTTACTTTAATTCATATTGAACATAGAAAAAAATAAAATTAAATATATATTCAATCATTAATAATAAATAATGTATCACCACTTATCTGACGATAACGAAATAAAAAACTATTACTAAATTATACTTTCTTCAATAATTTAAAAACAATTATTTAACAAGAATATTCTAATATAACATTTTATTTAATGTGTAATCGAATATGGCTAGCTCTTATATCAATGTATGTATGAGTATAAAAAATATATTAATATTCAATATATTCATATTTAAGTTTATTCTATTTTTTTTTACAAATAACCCACATAAATATTATAGTTTTCCTAATATAAATATGTATGTATGTATGTATATATGTATGTTATGTGTGTGTATATATACACCTATATATATATATATATATATATATATATATATATATATATATATATAGGTAGGTATGTATACATAAGTAGTTAGGTATACCTATAGGTATACCTAACTACCTACATATACAAGCTATAGTTATATCTAAGATTTTCCTAAGGAAAGATATTGCACTCCCTATATATCTCTAGTACCTTTAAAAATGTAAATTTAAAATGAATCTGACCATTAACACTAGATGGCGAAATAGTATATGACATATTATAACATGTGATATTTTAATTAAGAAATTAAGAAATTACTATACATATAGAAAATTCTTATTATCTGACTAATACCGCTAGATGGCCATATCGAATTATTAGGTAACACAAATATGCACAAGTGCAATATCTTTCCTTTGGAAAATCTTTGGTTATATGTATGTATATATATATATATATATATATATATATATATATATATATATATAATGAAATGTTGTTTGCATAGATTTATAGTTTACATACACTTTATGATAAAGTTACTTTAAAAGTACAAATCTATGTATTTAATTATGCATAAACTATTCATATAAGCATACACCATTTTGTTTATATATCAATGAATATTATTAATTTTCTTAGAATGACCCATTAGGAATTTATCAAAAATAATTCTAATTTTATATTAAAATATGTCAGTAATAAATAAGAAAAACTATATATGAATACATTATTCAATAATTATTATTATATCTACATATTTACAAAACTACAAAAGGATATCGATAATAAACCTTTACAAATAATTAAAATTAGTTGATATACATTAGTATATACTAAATTACTTTGACTAATTGTATACCTATATATATATATATATATATATAATATGTATTACATATCTATATATGCATCGATTAAAATGTGGATTGTGACATAATTACTGTATTATTTTGATACGTTTTATAATGACAATTATATATTATACATTATTTATTAAAGGGAACTATAAATATATATATATATATATATATATATATATCTATATATATATATATATATATATATATATATATATATATATATATATATATATATATATTAAAATACAGTCGTTATCGATATATTATTGTTAATACAGGGAATTGAAAATGTCACCATATATGTTAATATTCGTAATTTTATAGACAATTAAAAATATTATAATTATTTTGCAAATATAATAAATAACTATCAATAAAACTAACCAGAAAGTGGAATATTGTCTTATTATCCTATTGAAATAAACCAGTTAAATAGATCATCATCCAGATCATCAAATGTAGATTTTTTTGATTATTTATACTTGATAGTAGGTAACCTAGTAGGTAACCTACATGAAATATCATCTAATATGTGAATTGTTCATCCGTATTTATAATAGAATCCTACTTATACTTATAGTTTTGTAAACTCCTAATCTTTTACTTTCACTACGAATCTACTATTTATATACACTATATATATATATATATATATATATATATATATATATATATATAACTACAATGAATGGCTTTACAATTTTAAATGAATATACAAAACTTATAATATTAGCGAAATAAAAGAATTTATGGAATCTGGATTACATATTTTCAATAGAAACCTAAAGATTATAATATATTATATACCAAGTCTCTATAAATACCTATCTGAATATGATTTATTTGGTATTTATAAGGGCATTATTGCAGCAAACATAACTATTACACCAACATCCCTATACCACCAAGGTATTTTATTTAATACATCAGCATAATATTATGAATATAATACAATTAAAGATATGTCAAATATATTTATTTATGAATCATATATGAATCATAAATAATGATATAAAATGTATGATGTTATTCAAAAGCTATTATGCGAAACTCTAATATTATCATTAAATTAATCATGTATCGAAAAATCTATGTTTAGCTATTATGGGAAACTCGAATATTATCATGAAATTAATCATGTATCGAAAAATCTATGTTTAGCTATTATGGGAAACTCTAATATTATCATTAAATAATCATGTATCAAAATATCTATGTTTAGCTATTATGGTAAACTCTAATATAATCATTAAATTAATCATGTATCGAAAAATCTATGTTTAGTTATTATGGGAAACTCTAATATTATCATTAAATTAATCATGTATCGAAATATCTATGTTAAGCTATACATACAAAACTTATAAAATGTATATGTATTGAAATAGCTACGTTTAGCAATATAATGCAACTACAGCGAAACCAAATGAGCTACACTTGGTAGCCTGGGTAGTAATTGTATTAGGATCAAGTACAGGTTTTTTGAGTATAGGTGTTATTATAGCATGCTTAAAGGAAGTTGGACAAATACCATAATTAAGGAAATAATTATAATATCAACAATATAGGGGGATAGAGTATAATTTAGTTTTTAAAAGGCGGCTAGGTTAATTGGGTCAGAAGAATGAGAAGAGGAAGACTTAGAAATAAGATTAGATATTGTGAAAATAGAAGGCATATAGAATTTAGAAAAATAGTATGGGATTGGTTAACTAATACAGATGCACGGAATAGAGCTAATTGGTAGGAGAGATGAAATAGAAGTGCAGGTGCGTTGAATTTTATCAGTAAAATGATTAGCGAATTCATAACATAATTCATTTTTTGCAATATTAGGTATATGAGGTATATTGATAGGCATTGTAGGGGAGATAAGCTTACGAGCAAGGGCGAAAGAAGCACGGGGATTGGATGTGAGGTTATTTATATTACTAATATAAAAATCTGAATTGGCTTTAGAGATTTAAGATTTATAGAATTTGCGATATGTAGACAATAGTAAAAGGTTACTAGAAGAGGTGTGACTGTGGAAGATTCGTTCGAGTTTACGTAGGTTGCGTTTGAAAGAAATAAGTTCGGAAGAAAACAATGGAGAGTTTGAATGGATATTAATAGTTCGAGTTTTTAGATGGGCAAATGTATCAATCAAGTAAGATAGAGCATCATTGAGTGAATCAATGGAACGCGGCAATGAAAGGATGATTAATTTAAGTTCGGAGCCATAACAATCATAATCAATAGATCTGTAGTTTATGTATGTAATGAATTTTTTTTTCTATAGAAGTGGAGTAAGGAAGAACTAATCGACAAGTTATTAAAAAATGATCGGTAATTAAGTCAGATTTACAACAATCAGTAATACACTGACAACTACTATGATATCTACAAAAAATTAGATCAAGTGTGTGACCAGCAATATGATTAGGGAAAGTTATAAATTGATGTAGAGAGAGAGAGTCAGTAATATTTTTGAATGTGGAATGGGGATGTATATTTGATTCGAAGTGGTAGTTAAAGTCACCTAGAATACATTTATGATTATTGTTAGATAGTGGAGTATCAGTTATATAGTCATAACATTCATTATAGAAGGTGATATATTCTTGTTTTGGAGGTCGATAAATTATAGTAAAGAAGTAGACAGTATTATAAAATTTAAAGAGGCTATCAGGCAATCACTATAAGAGAAGGAAGAGTAGATAATAGTAGGAGATGGTAGGTCAGAGTGAACTAATATACCAACTCCACCTCGGCCTTTAATACGAGGTGAAATAAATAGAGAGTATCCAATATCATGGAAGTGAGAGAATATATCGGAGTCATCTGGCGATATCCATATTTCAGTAATAGCAACTAATATAATTTTAGAATATTTCAGGTAGGATAATAGTAATAGTGAATTAGATCTAAGGGACCTAATATTAATTAGTGACCAGCTAACTGAGAGTCATGTACTATTGTTAGATTGTAAGGGTGAGGATAAGTGATCAGTAGTGTCTTGGGAAAGTAAGGGGTCAGTAGTATTTTGGGAGGGTAATGGGTCAATTATAGATTAAGAGGGTAAAAGGTCAGTAGTAATTAGGGAGGATAAGGGGTCAGTTGTGGTTTGTGAGGGTAAGGGTTCAGTAGCATTTTGGGATAATACGGGGTCAGTAATGATTTGGGAGGGTAAGCGGTCGGTTGTGATTTGGAATGGATTCAATCGAGTCGAGGTATTGGGTTTAGAAGATAAGTAAGTTTCATAGGATAGCTTCCATTTAGAAAAATCTGAAGGTAATATTGGTATTGATGAATGGAACCATTCATTATGTTTGTTAGGGGTTTTTAATTCGTGCATTTTAATCAGATTATTGAAGTATGGTTTATAATTGTGGGGAGTAAGTTTGTTAATGTAGTCATGGTAGATAATTCTACCTCTTATTCTCGTAATAAAGGGGATATAATTGCGAATAAATAAATGGGCACATTTTGAGTTTTTCCTAGCAATTAAAAATCTTTGGAAAAATATTTTGACGATAGAGGAATTTATGAGATATATTTGGGTAGAATGGTTAGTAAATTTTGCCTTAGTTATATATTTAGCTGGTATGTCAAGATGGCTAATCAGGGTATTTATAAACTCGGTATTTAATTCAGTATATTTTAGATGTATGATTATATGGGAGTTTTCATTGAGTAAGTTATTAAGTTGTGACACGCGGGAATAATTATTATGATAAGGAACTTGTGATGGAAAGGGATGCCGTGAGGATGATGGTTTATAATTATAAGCAATAGGTTGAGATAACTTGATTGATTTGGGGTTGAAAGGTAGTTGGTGGTAAGTAATAGTAGGGGGTGAATTATGATATATTGTAGGATTGACGGATATGCTAAGGGGGAGGTTTTAATATTGAGTAGTTTGGGAGTAAGGGAGATGGAACATAGCAGGGCTAATGGTGAGGGGGTGGTAGTATGGGATTCAGATGTGGTATTGCATTCGGAGATAACGGAGGCAGGCTTAGTGTTTTTATTAGAAGTAAGAAGTTTGTGAGGGCTAGTGAGGGGTTTGATTGAAATACAATTAGGGCAGGAGAAGGAGAAATTAGGCAAATTAAAAATAGCAATTGCATAAGCAGGAATGGGGTTGTTTAAGTGAGTCCATGATATAGATATAATGGATGAAAGATGGAAACAACTATAATGGAAACTAGAGGGGCATGTTTTACATGTGAGATAATACTCTATAGTAGGAAGAGTGAGATGTGTACAATGTGAATTCATGTTTAATAATAGTATAATATAATATAATAAAATATAATATAATATTAGAGTTTATATAAAAAAAACTAGTTTTGGTAGAAATATCGACAGAGAAGAGGGGCACCACGTTGAGTAGAGGGTATTTGAGATCACGAGATGAGTTCCGAGGTAGCGACGATGACGAGGGCCCACTTGAATGTATTCTATGACTCAGGTGCAGTGGACCAACTTAGATGTAGACGATCAATTCAGGAAGGAGGTATCAGCACGGCGGAGATCCGATAAAATATACCAAAGTATATATATATATGGAAATAGGCAGGAAAACGTATAATATAAAATATACAGTATATTACCGTAGGATAGTCGTAGGTAGTCCAACTACCCAAGCATAGAGTCCCAGAGGATGTCTCCGAAAGTATTTTCAATACAATTATAGTTCGGTTAAGTATAATCTATTGAAAATAAATAAATACTGTGTATGAAATCTATATAAATATAGTACACTAGAAATGTAATTTTATGAATGAAAATATAAATGTGTATTTAAATGTTCTAAATATTGAACATTACTAGATGAATACAAATTGTATAAATGTGAATTTATATATAATGTAGTGTTTATTTGTGAAATCAATGAAGCGTAAAAAGAAATAATAAGAAATTAATTCAATACTTCAAATTAATACTCAAATAGTGAATAAATATATTAAATAAATATAAATCTACAATTAGATAATATTTATAATAATATTAATACAAAAATTTAAGGTGTGATACTAATCATAAAGTAGATAAATGGTGATTTTGTTGTGATAAATTAGATGTTGTTGTTGTTGTTGTTGTTGTTGATTGCGGCAGCGTCACAAGGACCAAAGTCCATGTGCGTACGCTAATACAGTCTCGGGGTTGGTTACCAGGACTGCTAACGGAGGTGCCGCTCCTCCAAATGCGCGGATACGTTTCGCGACTAATGCCGGACATTCCTGCAGCCAATGTTCGAGCGTTTCAGGTTCGAGTTCGCAGTGGGGGCACAAGGGGGATTCATTTGGTGATACCACACTCCTGTAAGCAGCTAACTTGTGGCAGTGACCGCTTCTTAGTTGTGCTATTAGTACTTCGTCCCTTCTTCCCAGCGAACTGTTCGAGCGCTGGCCATCGAAAACTTCCCTTGTCCTTTGATGCAGGATCGGAGGATCTGTGATTAGTCTTCTGATTGTAGCCTTTGTCGAGTTGAAAGATATCACGACATTGCACTGTACCGCATTTCCCGCTGCTGCTTCTCCTGCTTCCACGTCAGCCAATTCATTTCCTATGAGACCGCAGTGACCGGGGACCCATTGTAGGAGGACTTGCATTTTTAACGCTGATAATCTTCGTCTAACTTCAGATAGCTCCACACCATCGCTTCTCCCCGAGATTCTTAGTGCTGATAGAGCTGACTGGCTATCAGAACAAATGATAACGAACTTATATCTCCGGTTATCGTTGTCCTGAAGCCATTTCACTGCCAGATTCAGCGCCGACACTTCAGTTTCGAACGATGAGGTCCACCTTCTTCCTGTCTCGCTGATGGATGAGATGCGCGTAGGATTTGATGCCAGACCTGTCGTGATGATAGCCGCACTGCCTCCATTCGCGATACCACTCTTAGCTGATCCATCGGTGTAAATGATGATGTCTGGGGTCCCAGAACTTGATAAGGTATCGATGGTGTCATGCAAAAGAGTGTCCATATTGCTTGATTTGCCATTGCCACTTCTCAGTACTGTAATAACTTTCCACGTCGGGTCCGCATCCCAAGTCCAGGGTGGAGGTTTTGCAGGAGTGAGTCTCTGGCGTGGTAGGGTATTCAGACCTGCCGAATCACATTCTGCTATCGCCATCTGACTGAAGCTACTTCTGTTTTTCCAACGATGAGGCACTGGGTTGTCGAAGAGTGATCGTCTTGGGTTACTTAGGGGTAAACGTGCAGACTTTTCCCATGCAATGAGACAGTTTCGTCTTACTGCGACAGCAACTGACATGATCTCCGCCTCTATCCTTAGACATTCCAGTGGTGTATCTGATAGTTGACCGGTTATGACTCGTAATGCGCGGTTTTGTGCCCTTTCAAGTATCTGCAAATTCGACTTGGCCAACCATGGTTGCCATCCTGCGCCACAGTAATGTAGTACGCTTTGGATGGTGGCTTTAAATACTCTTACCAGACTTTTCCGACTCCAACCCCACTGTTTGGTGGCAAGTGATGCTAGTATTCTTGTTCTGCACAGAACTATTGTTTTCACAATTTCTGCATGTGTACGAAAACTCAATGTTCTATCGTACGAGATGCCAAGGAACGAAGGGAACTTGTTAACCGGGATTGTTTGATCATTGATTGTTATGCTGGGGATCCATTTAGCTTCGTGCGGGTCTGTGCTGAAAAAAGATGCAACGCATTTTGCAGGGTTCAATATCAATTTGTGATTACAGCTCCAACTGGCTATGTTAGACACTGCTAACTGAACAGCCTCTTGAGCTACCTGAATATCCTTGTGTTGTGCCCATATAGCAATGTCGTCCGCATAAAGGCTTACTTGAACTTCTTCTGGAACGATGTCCTTAATACCATTGATATAAAATATGAACAGTAGAGGAGAAAGAACAGCACCTTGAGGTACGCCTTGATGTAATTTCAAGCACTTCCCCGTGACATTATCGATTCTGACTCGCGCATTTCTATCGCAAAGGAATCCCCTGATCCATTTTACCATGGTAGTAGGCACCCCTTTATCCAGCATAATCTCAAACAGACGGTTTCTCCACACTGTGTCGAACGCTTTGCTAAAGTCCAGGAGAGCGAGAACGCTTCTTAGAGCAGGACGATTCTGGAAACCATTACTGATTGACTGTGTCAGACGTAAAATTTGGTCCTCACAAGAACGTGAAGATCTAAATCCTGCCTGTTCATCACACCACCAACCGTTCGATTCGGCCATGTACGATAACCGATTAGCAACCATTCTTTCCATCGTCTTAGCGATGCATGATGTGAGAGAAACGGGTCTATATGAGTCAATGTTATTCGCTGGTTTCCCTTTCTTGAGAAGAGGAACGATTACTGCTTCCCTCCAAGTTGCGGGACATATACCTTTAGACCATGATTCATTGTATATTTCAAGTAGGAATGCAAGAGCATTCGGGCCGAGTGCTTTGATGAAGCGAGGGGAGATAAGGTCTCTACCTGGGGCACCTTTCAATTTCATGTTTCGTATAGCTTGATTTAATTCTGCAAGATTGAATTCTTGAACGCCTTGGATTTCCACGGTAGGCATCTTTAATCGACGGCGAATAGCTTTTTTACATCTGTCCTGTTTCTTAATGTCTATACGACTTATGGACGCGTATCTTTTCATGAAGGCATTTGCTTTAGCTTTACTTGTGACGTACTGCTTTCCATTGTGGATTAGAGTCTCATTCTTTGCGATTCCGTTGCTTGTCCCACTTAGCGATTTAATGGTGGACCAAATCCTGTTCGGATCTGCATTATGCTCCGAGTCTGCAAGAAAATCTATCCATCTTTCTTCCTTTTTTACCTTGATTAAGTCTTTCACTACTCTACAGGCTGTTGTCCATTCGGATCGATGTGTAGCAATACTCCTTCTTAGTTGGTTACGAGCTTTTATAGCAGTTCTAATCTCACGAGTAAGCCATACCTTATCATTGGTTGAGTATTTCGCTTTACCGATAAACTTGTATGCAGCCTCAATGATAATGTCATTTAGAAAGTTCATCCTAGCGTCCACAGAAGCTGCTGCTATGTCATTTGGAATGACCTTCATTGCATCTTCAACATAGAGTGAGAAACCATTGAAGTCAGCTTTGTTCCAATTCCAGCGTAGTTCCTTGGTCAGTATTGGCTTTAGCGAAGAGACTTGACATTCGATATTTATCAGAATCGGAAGGTGGTCGGAGCCCATACAGTCAATCGTGGACCATTCAACTTTGTCAATCCAGCTGTCATGTAATAGCGTAACGTCCGGTGAACTGCTGCCACCAGTGCCAGCATTGACGCGCGTGGCTGAGCCATCATTTGCAATTGCGAAGTTCTTTACTATCATCCAATCTTCGATTTCTTGACCAAGGTTATCTTCCGGCTGCCATTCGTCCCACATGTGGGAGTGTGCATTCAGATCACCACCAATGATGGTATTCTTGTCCGCCGGAAGTTCTGATGTAAAAAATTCTCGGCCATGCATCTCACCTCTCGTGGGAGGACAGTATACATTTGCGCATACCATTGGTTGTTGTTGTTGTATTTATAATCAGGAAGTGTATATATATTTTAGTATACATTTAGAAGATATATATATATATATATATATATATATATATATATATATATATATATATCTTCTAAATGTACTAGTAACATAGTATATTTAAGTTGCGCACTAGTTTTTCAAACAATTCGATGTTTTAATTTATGTTGCAATGCAATTTAATTATTATATTTCATATTTTCGAGAACATGTTTTGGTTTAACCATTAAAACATTCTAGGTGTCATTTTTTTAGATATTTCACATTATTATTTATTTATTTCTATAACGTCTGCGTAATTTTAGTAAATAGTTTATCTTTAAACTATCGGATAAATATTTGCGTAAATTAAATATGTTCTTAAATAAAAAAAAGAATATATGAATATATTAATAATTATTATAATGTATGTTACTCTTAATACATATAAATATATAAACAAACCATAGTTATAATTATTCGCCAGCTTGATAGGAATAATGAGCGAATTAATAGATATTAAAAAAAAACGTCATTAATTTCTCCAATCATTATTGGATAGCCTAGATACTCATTAAATGGATTGAAAAAATAAATAAAATATAGGTATTACGTATGATCAAAAATTAAAATTACTCACAAAAAAAGAGATACATCATAGATAAATGATTATAAATTGTTAAAAATAAAATTGATACAAATTAATATGCAAATATAATTACATTTTGCAAATTATATACACACAATTTAAGATTTATATTAATAATATAATTATTTTGTTAATTAATATTCTATTTTTATAAATTAAAATACTTTAAATAATAATACTTTATATATATATATATATATATATATATATATTATTATTATTTATTTGAGTTTATACACTTTTAAAATGATAATTAATCTTCTAACAAAGGTCTTTATAATAACATGATAATATAAGATACTAATAAAATGGTAATATATGCTCACGATATATTAAATAACAAAAAGTACTTTATACATTATAGGCAATTATAAATACATATGTTTTAAGTTAGTTTAGTTAATTGATAAGTATAAATATGTTTTTATTAATGTCGATTCACAATATATATATATATATACTACATATAGGATACTATTCTAATTTACTTTTGTACAAATATAATAATATTTATCAAGGGTACATATGTAACTGCTCTATATATAATATATATATATATATATATATATATATATATATATATATATATCACAATTATATACAATACGTTTATGCTTACATAACTAAGAATCTTACATAATAGATGCGGATGCTTTACGCGTATATTATTATTATTATTATTATTATTAAATAGTTTATTGACTAACAAAACATTATATGTTTATCGGCGTCATATATAATAAAATAAAAATAAACAAAAAATAATAGTAAAGAACGAAAACTAGAACAATACATAATAACCAGAACAATGATATTAAATGGAATTACAAATAAAGAAAATATTTATATAATTTACGTTTAAATAATGACTCGGATTTAGTTATACGTATATCAGTTGGTAATAAGTTCCAATATTGTGGTGCTGCAACAGCAAATGCTGCTTCAGAAAATCTCGTAGAAGTAATTGGTTGGTGTAGAACCATTGTGGATCCAGAGCGGCGAAGTCGGGAGTCGGAACGAATTGATATTAACGTAGCGAGATATTCGGGAATAGATCGGTAAATGGCTCTTTGCGTTATGCACAGGAGACGATACTTGCATTGAGAATGAAACGGAAGCCAACCAAGAGAAATCATCAGAGATGTAATCGAAACATCCATACGACGTTTGAGCTTGTACAGTATTCTAACCACACGACGTTGAATATTTTCAAATCTGTGCATTAAATAAAGTGGGAGAGTAGTATATAATGAGCAACAATAACGAAGTCTACTGAATAAAAGGGAGTCGAGTAAACACTTCGTTAAGTTATAAGTAAGTTTATTACGTGTCTTTCTAATATTAATAAAAGATAATAGTTAGCTATACGAATTACATTTGTTATTTGCAACGATACATTGAACTTGTTATCAAATGTAATACCTAGTGTAGTCACTGATTCTGAAATAGGAAGGGAGCGTAAAAAAGGATGGGATATAGTTAAAGTAGAAGAGGATCTAGATAAAATAATGGTATTAGTTTTAGCCATATTTAATGATAATGAGTTAGTGGAGAACCATGTAATTAATTCAGTAATACAGTTATAAATAGTTAATTGAATAGATTCAGTGTTACATGATGGTGGGAAGGACGTATAAATTTGCAAATCATCTGCATAAAGATGATAATGTAGATGAGGATATTTAAGAAATATTTATCTAATAGGTAATATATAGATTATGAATAAAATGGGCCCGAGTACGGAGCCTTGCGGAACACCGTATGAGTTAGTAAATGGCTGTTTAAATTGTATATGTGGTAGCAGACATTATTTGTATTCGCAATAACAACGTACACGATTCTACTTTATGCAGGCTTAATGCGACAACCAATATATATATACTTGTAATATCATTGGGACCGTATTGCTTATACGATATAAAATTATCTAGAAATATGCATCACATATATTATAGGAGGTTAGTATGTATATATATATATAAATATATACACATATATATATATATATATATATATATAGGGAATAATACTCGAATATTAACACCATAACAATAAATTACCATCACTTTATTATTTCTTAATTAATATTTCTAAATTGTATTTAAATATATTAATTAGGTATATAATATATTCTATATACTATATACATATAATAGATATATTATATTTTAATTATATTTGTTTAACTGAGATAACAGGGGTGTCTATATTATGAACACGGAATACGGACGCTTTTGTATATATTACTTATACCATATATAAATATATATATATATTTAGATATTCCATATATTATTTAATATCCAATATCCAATCAGATATTAATGGGTGTTACTTTTAGTTAACACATGTTAACAATATGTTATCATAGCCATATATATAAATAAATTTAAAAAATATATTAAATTTAAAATACAAATTTATAAAATTTATAAAACTGTACCATTGTTTCAATATATTTATGCAAATCCTTTGTACCTAAAATACACTCGATCATGATATTTTAATCAATACGCTTTATATTTATGTTAGCATAGGTATAACGTTAACATTAATAAAATCGTATTTATCAGATCGTCTTCAATTTTTAGAAATAATAATACTGACTCAGATTATAATTATATAAAATGTGGTGTATCACATATATCCATACTCGGTCATTATTATTTATTTTATATATTAATGACTTTTCGAATATATCAGATAATTTTAAATCAGTTTAATTTACCGATAATACAATTTTAATATTTTCAAATACATCTATTTTAAAATGAAATTTTATTTTGTATTACGTATTAGATAGATAGATAGATAGATAGATAGATATATTGTATTGGATTCATTAATTTAGTTCTTTTTTTTTCATTTATTATTCTTTTTAGTTTCTTTCTTCGTTTCCAAATGGCTTCAAAATAATACCTTGATATTTTCGGGTTGTTGCCAGTGAAATATTCATACATGGGATAGGAACAGTGATTGTTTAATCATAATAGTTAGCTATATATTTCGTATTTACATAAAAGATAATAATAAATAAATAAAATACAGTAGATAGACACAATTTGACATTAACAAAAATCAAAATCAAAATAATAATAACAAAAATAATTCATACATACATATATATTTGATATAGATTTTTTATTTTATTTTTTTTTTTAGTTTTTTTTAATATGTTAATTTTATTAAATTAATTTTAAATTCATTAATTTTTTAATTTATCTTTAATATAATTCATCATTGATTAACATATTTTTTACTCTTTTCTTGAACAAATTTTCATTTTTTATATTTTGTATATTTGTTGGAAGTAAGTTCCAAAGTGTTGGACCTTTTATCAGTAAACTATGTATTGTTCTTGTTGATTTTGAAATTGGTATAGTATACGTTTTATTTGTTCGTAGAGTATATTTATTATTATTTTGTGTGTGTATTTTAGTTAAATTTGTTGGTAATTGATTATAATATTGTTTATGCATATATATTAGTGTATTATAATATGTTAGCTTATCTAATCTAAGTATTTTATTTGATGTGAATAATTCTTTTGTATGATCTCGAAATTTTCTTTTATTTATTATTCTTAAGGTTTTTTTTTGAATAATTGTTGTATTTAGGGTATTATTTGAGAATGTATTTCCCCAAAGTATATTTCCATAGTTTAAGTATGGTAGGAAAATACTATTATATATAATTATCAATGAATTTGTTTTAATGAATTTGCTCAATTTTGAGATTAAAAATTGAATTTGGGAGAGTTTGTTATTTAATTTAATAATATGATTTTTAAAATCAAGTTTGCTATCAAGAATTATACCAAGATATTTATAATTATATACGTTATTTATTAATGTATCATTTAATGAAATAATATTGTTTGGATATTTATTTGAGTTGAAATTTATCATTTCTGTTTTACTAATATTGAGTTTTAACTTATTATATTTATACCATTTTTCTATTTTTATTAAGGTTTTTTTAATTAAATTTGTTAGTTCTATATTATTATCTGCTGTAAAAGTTATAGCAGTATCATCTGCATATACTGTAAATTTTACATTATTATCTTCTAAATATAATGGTAGATCATTGACATAAATTATGAATAGTAAAGGGCCTAGTATGGAGCCTTGGGGTACACCGATATCATTAGTTATAATATCAGATTCTGTAATGTTAACTTTAACTAGTTGAGTTCTATTATGTAAATAGTTTTTTATCAGTTTAAGAGGAATCCCTCTAATTCCATATTTATCTAATTTGCTAATATAATAGAATGATCAATAGTATCAAAGGCTTTACTTAAATCTAAAAATAATGTATTTATTGCTTTATTTTCTTTTTTATTTTCCATTATATGGTTGTAAATATCTAGTGTAGCTTGAGTGGTATTATGTTTTTTAAGGAAACCATATTGAGTAGTATTTATTATGTTATTATTTTGGATGAATTGCATTAGTCTATTATATATTATTTTTTCTAGTATTTTCGATAGTTGACTTAAAATTGATATTGGTCTATAGTTAGATATAATATTGATATTATTTTTTTTATGAATTGGTTTAATGGAGGATAGTTTCATTTTTAAGGGAAAAGTTCCTGACGATAAACATAGATTAAAAATATGGCTTAATGGAAGGTCAATGTAATCTTTTGAAATTTATAACAATTTCATGTTTAGATAATCAGTGTCTAGAGAAGTCTTTGATTTATTATGTTGTATAATAGAATTTATCTCATGTGTTGATGTGGGATGAAGATATATTGATTTAGATATTGGTGTAATGTTAATTGGGTTGATGTTATTTATGGGAGAGGTGAATTGATTATTTATGGATTGACTTGTATTTATAAAATAAGAGTTAAATGCATTTGCTATTTGTTTATCATTATTGAATTTATTTTCGAATTCATCTATTATATAATTTGGAGATTGTTTAATTTGCTGTTTATTTATGAGGTTATTTATTATATTCCTATTTTCTTTAGTAGATATTATATTTTTTATTTTACTATCTATATATGATTGCTTTGCTTTTTTAATATTTAAGGTTAATTGATTTCTTAATTGTTTGTAGTTATATAAGTTGATTTCATTTTTATTATCTAAGTAAAGTTTATATAGTTTATACTTTTTATTAATGTCTCTTTTTATTTTATTTGTTATCCAATTTTTTGAAAGAATATTTGAAGATATTTTATTTGTAAGTAGTGGGATAAATTGGTTAATTATTGATGTATATATGGTATGAAATTTGTTGTATGAGTTTTCAGCATCATTTTCTTCGAGGACCGAATCCCAATTCGTATTTTTCAGTGCATTAATAAGTCCTTTAGTATTATTTATTGTTATTTTCCTTGTTTTAATTTCATTTGAGTTATTTCGTATTTTGGTTTTTATTTTAATTATTGTATATATTGGGAGGTGGTCTGTCAAGTCTTCTAAGAGTATTCCACTATTATAAATATTTGTTGTGTTTATATTAGTGTAAATTTGATCTATAGTTGAAGTGTTACTTTTATTGAATTGGGGTCTAGTGTTTTGAAGAATTTGAGGCGTTAGTCCTAATTGATTTATTAAAATGTTTAATTGAGATGGTTTGGGATCATTTGTTATGATATTAAAATCACCCATAATTATTAAATCGTGTGAAATATATTTATGAAATTTACTATATAACATATTTATAAGATCTGCAGTTTTATTTAAAGGGCTATTATAAAGGCATGAAATTATTATTTTTTTATTTTTTTGAAGTTTAATTTCTATTGTAAGTGTTTCTAAATAATCTTTTATATTAAAAGTAAGGTCTTTTATAAGTTCATATTGAATATCTTTTATAACATATATTGAAACACCACCACCTCTACATTTATTTTGTTTCTGTCTATAGTTTGTTTGATATGTGTAGTTTGTTATATTATTATTGAAGTCATTATTACTATTTAACCAGGTTTCAGATAAACATATAATATGAGGTTTGATTATTAAAGTATCTATAAATTCTCTTAATTTATCCAGGTTTTGAGTAAGACTTATAATATTTATGTGTATAATTATCAGATTATTTTTATTAATTATTAATTCTTTTGTAATACTATTAAATTGTTGTACTGTTTTGTATTGGTTTGGTATCATATTATATTTAATCATCTCGTTTTTTTAGTTCAATTATTTTAAAAGTATCATTTCTATGCCGTACTACATATTTATTATTTATTGTTGATTTATGTTTAGCCTCGATAGATAGTTTTTTGATAGTATCCAACTCAACTTTATTGTATTCTTTTGATATGCTTATATTTTTGAATTTGGAGTTTTTTAATTTGTTTGCATTTTGTATTATATTATTAATTTCTATTTCCGAGTTTAAAATAATTTGTAATGGCCTGATGACATTATCATTTTCTTGATATTTTCCTAATCTAAAATAGTTTTTTATATTATAATTTGTGTTGACTAAGTCTAAAATTTCTGTTATATTTTTTTTTTCTTCAAAATTTCTTGTTTCGTAATTAGAATCTATTGTTTGTTTAACATTATAGAGTATAATAGTTTTATTTCTTATTTCATTTAACTTTTTTTCATTTAGGGTTTTATTTATAGTCGTTGATAGATTTTTTTGAAGTGTATTATTGAGGTTAATTTTAGTGATCTCAGCAAATGTTTTAAGATCAGATTTATCAGCTGCTTCATTTAGTTTTTTTATTATTTTTTCTTGATTTTCTATAACTATAGTCAATTTTTCATTATTTATAGTTAATCTGTCATTATTTATAGTTAATTTTTCAATTAAGCATTTGAGATCAATTTTTTCATCATTATGCTCACCTGTCACAGATATCGTTTGTTTTTTTTTGACGAGCCATTTTAAGCTTTATATCAAATATTAAGCTTTAAATTTAAGCTTTATATTAAATTCTAAATATCACTAATATATATGTTGTTAAAATATATTTACTTAATTAATTTATTGAATACATAATAAGAGTTTCTCTAAATTTAAAAGATGCTTTTTATATAATATATGTCACACTAATTTATTATGAAGTACCTAGGGTTTATATTGGGTATATTATATACTGTATTTATTATATCAAATATACAAATATATAGCAATTAAATTATATTACTTCATCTTATATTACAACAAATTAAATATTATAAAAATAACATAGTATAATAATAATAATAATAAAATAATATGCAGTATTTAAATATTAAAAATACAATAGTAAAAATATCCAATATAAGTATATTTAATAAATACAATTTATATATATATAAATGTATTAATGCAATATATATATATATATATATATATATATATATATATGTTTTAATTTTATGATATTTAACAATACGTTTAACGATATTATTATCAATGTTCATTATCTTATGTATTACATTGTAAAATATTTGTAATTATATTTGAGTATTTCTATCAATATAAAGTATTTTACGTGATCAATCGAATTCAAAATCATATAAAATTGATTAGACTATTTATTTAAAAAAATTTGAATGCCATTTTCTACAGTTTTTACGTTTTTCAGCCTACTACTTCTTTGATTATTAATATTATTATCTGACATTTTTAATGTTTATAAATAACATGTAATACTATATTAATATTAACAGGATATTATATTATACTTTATATTTTTAAAATAAATTATAATAAACTTCACATTTATAATAAAAAAATATAAAAAATATTGCAACTATTTTAAACTATAATTTTACATCATTTTAAATAAATTATATTTATATAAAGTCAATACTTTTATAGGTTAGAATAATATCTATTCAATAAAAAAAAGTTACTTCATTAACTTTATTAGTTTAGTATCCCTGGCATTTTAGAATTAACATGGTAAACCCGAACCCGAGCTGCACCCTTAATATTAATAAACTATACGATTGCTTGAATTTAAATAAATTGTCGCTTAATATTATTAAAAAGAATGTATTATTATTATATATATAATAAATAAAAATAGAAATAATAATCTGGATTTGAATATTAATAACATTAAAGTTAAATAAGTCATTGAAATAAAATATTAGGTATCATTATAGATTATAAATTGTATTGGAAATTGCAACTCAATTATGTTTCAAGTAAACTTTCTAGAACAATTGCAATTTTACATAAAGTTAAAAATAAATTAAATACCAAATCTTTAATTTTATTATATAATACTTAGTTTTTATCATTTTACAAAAAAAAGTAACAAAAAGAGCAATACAATGTATTAGTAATAATCATTATATGTATAAAAAATTATATACTATTTCTAATTCTCTTAAATTTGACGATATTGTAAAAAATAAATAGTATATAATTTATGCGTTATACATAATAAAATAAAATACACAATACAAGTATATAAGAAATATATAAATGTATATTAAAAGGACAACAATATATAACACAAATGAAATATATGCATAAAATATGTGAAAATACAAAATACAAAATAAAAATAAGTAAAAGATCAAAAAACTAAACATAACAACAAATATAAAGAGTTATCAAATACGAAGTGGTAATAAATGGTTTAATATTTTATTTAAAAGTTAATTAATTCATTAGTTTGTGAAAATAAGCTGGTAATACATTGAATATCTCAGGAGCTTTTTTAGAGAGTCAAAGCGATTTTCTATATGTTCTTATTTTGTGTAAAACCAATTGTTTAGATAAAGGCTTATAAATATTTGAATTTTGTTCAAATTATAATGTAAAATTATAGGTAAATATTTATGTATCTATTTATATATTTTATGATATTAATTTTTATAATATCTTGAAATTTTAAAAGATTGAATTTGTTATTTTATAAATATCTATATTAAATGAAAAAAACAAATTTATTATTACAATATTTTAAAATATTATAATTGTTTGAATATTAGACAAAAATAACTAACTCAATATTTGAATACGATATTTTAAAGTTAGTTAATTTTTATTTTATTTAGAATAGAAATTTATCTACTTAGTTTTGTTCTGAAATAATTTATATGATATTTGCACTTACATTTATCATCAATTAACATACCAAACACGATAAATGATTTACCGTCTCTATCATTAATTATACACGTTTCTTTTTCGATTTAGAATTTCGAATATTATAAAGTATGACTTTGATTTTTTTACATTTAATTTTAATTTATTAGCCAGTGAGTTAAAATACAAATGTCATATTGTATATTAGTTTGCAGAATATCAAAATATGTACTACTGAAAATTAAATTTATATCATCTGCAAAAATTATAGGTTTATACTATTTCAGTTGGCATATTAGCCAATATTATGCATATATTAGGCATATCATTAAAATATACTTCTATTCTCCATATATATATATATATATATATATATATATATATATATATATATATATATAGGACATATATGCGCTATTATATCCACTTGCATGGTATTTACTATCATATATATATATATATATATATATATATATATATATATATGCTGACTATATCGAACTCATTCCTACATATATCCTCTCCAGATAATTCACAACTAATTGTATGTATCTATAATATAAAAAAAGGATTCTCTTCAAAAATATCCAGCTAGATACCTCAAAAACTACCATTCTCAATACACCTATTAATTCCTTACCATACCTTTCCTTCTTCCTTGATAAAAGTGTATTCCATATTTTAAATCAGTTCTCAATCTCCATGTCATATTTTATTTTGATCGATATTTTCTAGCCATATTTATAACATTAATAATGCTGCTAAATATCATTCATTGAATTGTTAAGAATCAATTACACCTATACACATATTATTCTTCCTCTATATATTATATTAAGTCACTAGTAATTTCTCGTATTGATTATTGTCCCTCTTTATTCCCAGTAAACCAAACTGTTAATATAATATGCTGAACATGTGTAATATTTATCAGTTCAACAGTTCTTAGTTTTGAATTTTCATATATTTAAAATGGTGAATAAATTTATAAATATTAATATATATATGTTATCACATTATTCTCTCCTTGTATATATAATTACTATAATATAAAAAAAAATTATATTTTTGTTTAGCGAAATCTGTTAATCTCATAACATTTACATATATGTTGAACTCTATACAAATGTAATATGTTGAACATGTTCAATTTACACATATGTTGAACTCTATACAAATGTAATATGTTGAACATGTTCAATTTCCACATCTGTTGAACTCTATACAAATGTAATATGGTGAACATGTTCAATTTACA
Source organism: Osedax fenrisi (assembly GCA_964019155.1). Classification (NCBI taxonomy): domain Eukaryota; kingdom Metazoa; phylum Annelida; class Polychaeta; order Sabellida; family Siboglinidae; genus Osedax; species Osedax fenrisi. The sequence goes on along the minus strand of OZ025240.1, from coordinate 19,074,868 downwards.
CACATGTTGAACTCTATACAAATGTAATATGTTGAACGTATTAATTTAACATTTTTGTAAAATAATTAAATTATATATAATTTTTTTTACCTTTTACCTATCCCATAACATTTTGATACCGTAAGGGCGCAGTAGATTTCATCACAATTTTTTCCATCTCTCTCTATTTTCTGCAGCTCTCATCGCTGTATTTATGTCAATACCAGTCCATTTCACGATATTGTGTTGCCATTGCATTTTTGGCCTACCTCGTCGTCTTATACCTTCAATAAAACCCTGAAGAATTGTTTTGGACATGGAATTTGATCTTATTACATGACCAAACCATCTCAGTTTCTTCGTGATGACCATTGCTAGTAGTTCCGAATGTGGACCGATTTCTTTGGTAACTCTATTTCGTACTTCAATGTTAGTAATTCTATCTATGTATGATATGTTCAATAGTCGTATTAAGCACCGCATTTCTATATATATAATTACATATATGTAAATATTACATAACTATGTAATGTAATGTATATGATTAACTATTAGTAAAATAGTGTAAATATAAGGACACTAATGTTGTCAACATTTTAAATATAGTGTATAATATTTATATTAATTATTATATTATCTATATATATAATATTAATTATAATTAATTAATTTATAATATTATATTATAAATTCTAAATATTAAAATAAATAATGATATATAATATATATAAATATGTATTATTATATTAATATAATATATTTCATTAGAAATAAATATTTCAGTTAATCCATTGATGCATATAAATTAAGATTTTTTAATTAATTAATTGATTTATATATATTTACACTTATTAACAATTGCTTACTTATAAGAATTATCTACATATATTTGTATATTAATATGTACTACTTATTCCTATGGTATAAGTATACTTATAAATACTATATTATAATTATTAACATATACAATCATTTTACAAATCCAATAAAATATCTGAAGTTGTTTTATGTATGTATACCACATATATGTGCTATACATATATATATATATATATATATATATATATATATATATATATATATATATATATATATATATATGTGTGTGTGTGTGTGTGTGTTATAAAGGGAAGTCTGCAGATATATCGATTAATGTAATATACATGTATGTCGAATTAAATTCAAGTCGGTCATTACGTAATAACAATATATCTGCATCATCGATATAAAGAAAGTTTTTCTTTATATCGATGATCTGCATGCATACATTGTTTTAGGCTTCACGCTCGGTTTATTGCATAACATGTTTACATTTCTATTTTTTAATTAAATGTTTTATTATTTTTATTAATTTGTATTGTTTTGTCATTTATATTTGTTATCGTTTATGTATATGTCGTGTCATTCGTTTCCTATAAAGGAACGCCGCTCGCTGATATTGATACAATGTTGATACTGCGTCTCACCAGGTTGGTAAATATTATCATTGTCGTTAATATATTTTTACAGGTCTTTGTGGAAATAAAGTTATATAATAACTTCACTTTGTTACATATATATATATATATATATATATATATATATATATATATTCTTTAATAGTATGTTTTAACATCCCTATATATAGGTTGAAGCTTTATCAAGATTAGGTGAATGCAACATTGTGGAAACACTTTGTTCTATGTTTAAATATATTGCATCTAAACAAGTATGGTGTTATTATTCTCAGTGCTGTCAACGAGGATAAATTTATTTTACCCAAACAAAATTATACAAATGTATAACTAGTTAGTTTATATTTTGTTAACATTAATTTACTATAAATGCATGTATTATAAGATAAATATAAGTTAAATATTCATATTCATATTTATTAAAGCTTAAATGTATTATTTTATATATTAATTATATATTAATTAATATTTATATTAATAATTATATATATATCATAGAGGCTATATTAAGAATTCATGAACATGCAGTAATAAAAGATATATACAAATGTATCGACTCTCAACTTACAAATTGTAAACGAAAAAAGAAGGAGATGCAAGACAATTATAATTAATAAAATTGTAATTTAATTAAATGATTTAGTTTAATATATATGACATCTGCTCAACTCAATAAATTTTACATATGCTCAACATAATCAAAATGCAACATGTTCAACCACACCAAAAAATTTAGCCAAATGAATATGTTCAACATGTTAAAAATTACATATGTTCAGCATATTATATTAACAGTTTGGTTTACTGGGTTGTATCACATCCCGTTTCCTCAACCACCCCATTAAATAAACTCACTAATTCATCCATCTTCCACACCTTTAAAATACTATTACAGTGTAATACTAATAATTACACTATTAATTAATATTATGCATTATTCATATATCGCTATGGAGATCATGGTATCTATACAAATAGGCATATGTTAATTATTAATGATACCATGTATACCATATATCTCTATATAAAGCATCAGGCAATATCAATATCGCATTACGTAATTGCCTATCAGTTATATAACATGTTTACTATATATATAACACTATTATTGGCATTTTAAAGTTTTAGAATACACCATACTTACTTGTATACTGTTATTGTATTAATGTTGATTCTAATTTACTTAATATTAGTCGACCGGGTATCCTTTTTGTTAGGTTTGTATAAATTAATATTCTAATATATTTAATTTGTATAAATACTTTTTTTGTTTGATATAATTGTAAAGCATTATATATTCATTAGTATAATATTAAATGTACATACAATATATATATATATATATATATATATATATATATATATATATATATATATATGTATATATATATATATGTATGTGTATGTGTATGTATTATAATAATCATAAGTATCTTAAACGAATAGTGATAACTTGGATTAACGTCCATTCCTACATATGTACCTATAGGATCTACTATACCTATCGTGTCTACGAAGTCGTTCCACACATCGGACGGCACCTACCATCCATCGGCTGATTATTGCGTCACAATATCTGAACATAACCCATCCGTAGTGGATTATATCGTCGAACTCGTAAACATCTCTGTGCTAGCGGAATACGGTTAGAGATTACGTATATAAATTACCTGCACGTATGACTCAGTTGGCTACAGGGGGTATCCCACTACCAGTATTTCCGGAAATAATGCTCGATAATGTTTGCTAGAAAGTGATTTTCTAGTAAGTTAACTACAATTGTAGTGGGATATCCCATTACCTTCCGGCAAATTGACGGAAATATAGTAACTTTAAAGGGAATATCCCACTACAACTAGCATGAAAATCACTTTCTAGCAAACATTTCCGAGCATAATTTCCATTAATACTGGTAGTGACCCCCGAGCATCAGATACATATACAGTAGGGTGCGTGTTCAAGCCCCATTCGCACTTAAAATACGTCTTAAAATTATATTTAGAAATGATCACCTCTTACTCAATATTAAACATTTATAATTATGGATAAACGTAAACATATATATATATATATATATATATATATAAATATAGTATATCGTTGTTGTAATAAAATATGTATAACAATTAATTAATAAATATTATAATTAATTTGTATATAATTAATTGATTAATTGTAAACTTTCATAATCTACATTGTATTCCCTATACTGTATAAAGTACAAGAAAAGTATCCTATATATATATATATATATATATATATATATATATATATATATATATACTTAGGGTATATAGGAGTATATAGTAGGATTTGATAACAGTATATGTGTAGCTATATATATATATATATATATATATATATATATAATAACTTGTAGTTTAATGTTGTATTCAGATTATAATCTTATTATATTCTTAATTATTAATGTACTTGTTTATGGATAAATACAAGAGATAACTTAATACATGCATTATTATAGACACGGGAACACTTATAATATAATATATAATAAAAAATATTAAAATATGAAATATAAAATATAAATATATATATATATATATTTATATATTATATGTATATATCATAATTATATGCAATACGTATATGGATACATAACAGATGCGGATGCTTTACACGTATATGTGATAGCAGACGAGTCGTTTATGATCAATAACAAAATACCCGAGTTGACCGAATGCAGACTTTATAATAGGACAACCGATTCCAACATATTTCACTGTAATATCATTGGTCGAATATTGGTTATACGATACACGAGTGATCTAGAAATATGTATCACATATATTACAGGAGGTTAGCATGCATATATATATATATATATATAGTATATATATATATATATATATATATATATATATATATATATACATATACACAATTTTATTCAATTCTGCCTTTTAACTATACTATTAAATATGTATAAACTTTTAATAAAAAGCATATTTAAATACGTTTTATTTTTTAAAGCATAATTATATAATAATTATCATGTTTTATTTTACCTTTTCTTAAATTTATTAAACCATTTAATTATATATATATATATATATATATATTATTAGTGTTAGTGTTAGTTATGTTTTCATGTGTGGTTTTGAACAGGATGAAAATTATACAGGTTCAGCGTTGTGTTGGTCCTAATAGAGTAATATAATAAACTCTGATAATATATATATATATATATATATATATATATATATATATATATATATAATATAACATATGATATATAAATTATTCAATATACTATTTATTTAAAATTAATAACATACAAATAAGTAGGTAATAATTTATTTATTTTATTCTTTTTTTAATTAATAATACAAGTTAAGTATCTAAATAATATATTTTTAGATTTAGCTTAATTGAAGGTATTAATATTATAACGTACTCGATTTTTATTAAAATCAGTTAACACGCTGCGCTCTGATTAGTTAGAGGGTATCCGTATTAAGACATATAGGGTGTCCGTATTAGGGATTTATAAGACCTCTATATATATGCTTATAACTTAATTACTATTTGATAACAAATATAGAAATTATGTATATAATGTTTAGAATTAGTATTCACTAAAGCGTTTTTGTTTTTAAATAATATAGTGTTATATTTGATATCGATACATTTGTATATTCTTGTGAAGGTTTTAAGTAGAAATTTTTTTTCATAAATTTAAAAACGTAATAAAAAAATCAGATTATTCGATATATCAGCAATATTTTGAATAATAAAAAAATTAAAAAAACTTATTTAGACTATTTATATAATTATGAATATTTTATTCATTACACTTTTTTGTAGGACTTATGGTTTCTGAGATACCAAGAGTGTCCTTATTCAGATACTGTCCTTATTCGATTACTATCCCCTACATGACGATTATTATTAACTATTATATATCTTGTAGATACGGAGTTAGTCCACTGATATACTATAATATTGTGAATTTATTATTTCTTCAATTATTTAGTTATCACCTATTCTATAATACTAATATCGATATTGTGGTCGGTATATGTAAATAGGTAGATGAGGGAGATATCAGTCTAAACATTAAATTGTAAGTACTAGATGCTTAATTTCAAATATATCTTTAGTATTATTTTTAGATTATATATATATATAGATATTATTTATATACGTAATTTTCAAAAAGTAATTATTTGTTTACAGAATATCATTAATATAATCAGTATTAAAAAAACTATGAAGTAGAATATTTAAATACGAACTATTTATGTATATATATATATATATATATATATATATATTATATTATATATATTAGAAAAATTAATATCAAATATATACAAGACGAAGATAACATTTTGTTAATACGCATATGTATGGACCAATTAATATGTTAAGAAAAATTAATGAAGTAGATTTAA